>VYZS01028838.1:19675-29836 GCA_013400695.1 Neodrepanis coruscans | reverse complement strand
TTTCCCTCACCCAAAAGTAACAGCTCTCTCCTTTCCTCTGAGTACCAGTAGCCCCAACCATCTCTTTTGTGTCTCACAGGCTGCTGGGAAAGAAGATTGAGATACTGGCATAGTTGCACTGCAGGGAAACCAAAAGCAAGGGTGAAGGGAAGGATGGAATGGGATGGGATGGGATGGGATGGGATAGGGAAGGCTTGGAGCACTACTGCTAGGTAGTGTTGTCAGCAGCTGTGCCATCAGGAGGTAGGGATCAAGTACTCAGGCCAGGACAACCCGTGCTGGCTGTGCCATCCCTGGAAGCCTGCCTGCCTCCTTCCCAGGGATGCCCGCTGCTTTCAGCCTGCTTAAAGCTTCCCAGTTGAATGGACTATGAGGATTATAAAAAGAAAGAGGCCCAGGACTCATGATAAAAGAGGTTGTTTAAGTACCAGAGATGGGATTATCATAGAATCATATAATGGCTTGCATTGGAAGGGACCTCAAAGATCATCTGGCTCTAACACCCCTGTCATGGACAGGGACACCTTGCACTAGAACAGGTTGCTCAGAGCCCCATCAAACCTGATCCTGAACATTACGAGGGATGGGACACCAACAGTTTTTCTGGGCAACATGTTCCAGTGCCTCATCACCCTCACAGTCAAGAACATTTTCCTAATATCCAATCTAAACGTACCTTCTGTCAGTTTGAAGCCCTTTCTCCCCGTCCTTGCAAAAACTACTCTCCATCTTTCCTGCAGGCCCTGAAAGATGCTCTAAGGTCTCCCCAGAGCCTTCTCTTTTCCAGGCTGAACAGCCCAGAATCTCAGCCTCTTTTCATCTTGTCAAGGAATTCCCATATACATTGATAGCATTGTTTTAGACCTATATAAGGGGCCCAACAAGTACATTTCTATAGCCATTCATTAGTACTTTTCTTATTGCTGTCACGATAAATGACTCTGTAAGAAAGTATGTGATACTTAAATATTAGTTAAATTTGTTGGACCATCTTCCTTAAAGTAAACAATATTTATTGGCTTTGTTCCTTGGTATTCCATTCTCACCCTGTTACATACTATGCCCATTTATTGCTTAATTTGAATCTCAGACTGTTCTGCCATTTGTCCTCCACATCTCAGCAGGCTACATATCTGAAATAATAATAATAATAATAAAGATCCATATTCTGAGCTTGTTAACAGAAGGATAAATTTGAAGCTTCTGTGCAGGCTTCACCAGAATTCCAAAGAACTTACAAGAACCATGATTCTGGCACTAAAGTTGCATATATATGCATCACTCTTAGTGCAGATCATGTTGTAACACCAAGGCTTTAGTTTGTAAATTAGGCCTTGAAATTAGGCCTTAAATTCACTAGCCTCCTGATCTCTCTCAGAGTATTAAACCCAATGAGTCTTATAAAGAATAAGTAGCACTTGTAATTAGTAACACAATTACAATGAGAGTGGAATCTATCACCATGCACTATTTTGATATTATTACTATGCATTAACATTTGCTTTGGCTCATAAAATGAGTCACTGTCTGCATTAATGATGATAGGGACCAGATTGTCTACTGGTATATACTGGGATAGCCCCAGTGGGGTCACAAGAGAAGAGTAAGAAGACCCTGCACAGCTTAAAGGAACAAAGTCCTGCTCTTCTTTGGGCTTTGGAAGCAAATCTAAGTAATAAGAAATAGGGATTATGACCCTGGCAGCTCCATCATGAGCTTCATGGGGAGTCAGATCCAGTCTCTAGTGTGTTTCCTCTAGAAGGCAAATAAAATGGAATGAAAATTAGGAAAATAAAAAATATTTGCACAAATGTGTGGTTCACTTTCGGTGATTCAAGTTTACTGTACATGCTACATCAAAACAAATCTTTGCAATTACATTTTTTCTTGGGGGAAGGGAGGTGGTTTTTTTTTCTGAACTCCTACACCCTGGTTAAATGCTTAAAGCAGGCTGAGTTGTGCAAGGCTGTGCTGAGACTGATTAGACAGGAAAGCATGCTGTGACACTCCCATCCATGTGAAAGAAGAACGAAACCGCTCCTGAAGTCCATCCTTGCTGGAGTTTGATCTTCCTCCCACATGTTCATGTCAGCAGTCCTAATGCAGGAGCAGGAGATGCATCCAGTTCTTACTCAGCAACAACTGCTATGGAAATCAGAGGGAAGAGTGTGGGCTCAGCTGGTTTTTATGCATTAGGATTTGAACTACTGCAATTCTTTTTCTAGTAAGAGCTCAGTAAAAACTGACCAGAAGGCCTTGAGATTTGTTCAATGTATTTCTGTGGGGAAAATATTAGCACAACAGGAGTAGTGCCAAAAGTTAGGCTTAAGACACAAATCTAACCCGAAAAATTTGTATGTATATTTCAGTTTTGCAACAGAAATAAGCTTTGGCATTGTCAAAGATTGATTTGCAAACCATACTAGAAAATGTTTTTGGTACCTCAGTGAGATCCTCTGTCCACCACTTCATTGCAATCCATCAGATCTGTGTAAAAAAGGAAATTATTCTCTTAAGTAAACAATTAGCTTACTAAACTTATTCTCAGATATTCTATTTAGCTTTTTAGTGCTCCTAAAAGGTGCTGGACTTTACGGTACTTCTGCTATATGTCCACAATTCATTTTACATCACTGTCACCAACACTGCGTAGCTGAGTTTTGAATATCCCAGAAAAAAGACTGGCATTTTCTTCCATCCCTGTAAGCACTGGCACCACCACAGAGCATTTTCACTGACTTTAAACTAAGCTCATGAGTTACAGGGAGGAACAACATTTCCTGTAGCAGCAGAGACATATCAGGTGCCAGACAGGAATGACTAGCCACAGTTAACCCCTGACAGATCTGAACAGTGACCTAGATACCAGAAGCAGCATAGCACCTAACAACATGAAATACAAACAAAATCCATAAGCTTTATTAAATACAGCATTGCATTTCACCTCACTGCAGATACGTCATTATCGTGCTGTGGGCAAAGATGAAAATAGCATGCCTGATATTATGCATTTATATAATGCATAATAATGCTTAGCATACATAGAGCACTGATCATTCTTGAAGCACTTAAAATCATTTAAACCTCAAAAAAACTGAGTTATAGCAGTATGTTTCTTCTATTTTTTTTTTATCATTGTTTTTCCACTGAAACTTATGAGTAAGTATATCACATTAAGAAGCAATAAATCTATGGTCAAATTCTGATCAAATTACTTTGGTGAAACTACTAATTATCTTTGAAGCCAATGGAAAACTTCCAGCCATATGACCAAAATAAGAATCTGGATCCTATTCCTACATGCCATAAAGCTGGATTGTTATTGGATAGCTTGGTACATCTAAAAATAAACCCTTTGGTTTATTTTTATCTCATTCTGGAAATTGAGTTGACATTGTTTCTTACTTCTCTGGCTAACTTAAAAAGTAGAATCTGATGTCATGCTGCTTGTCTTGTTTTCTGTGTTCTCCTATCTGTTTCCAGGCACCCTCATTTCGAGGCTGAGAAAGCAAGATGACGTAGGTTTGCGAGGCAATGGTACTGGTGGCAGACTAAGGCCCAGTACAGCCAGTTACCACATCTCAGCGGTGACCAGGCAAATTAGAGTAAGGTTCCCTTTGCTCACTCTGCTCCTGACTTCAGGGTGTTGTGTTTGTGTAGACATTTAGTCAATTCAAAGTGAACTCCACTGCCTTATCATTCTCATGTGACTGGTTGACACCGGGTCAGGAGTCTTTAAAGGAGACCTCTAGAATCCGTCCTCTTCCAAACCCATGGCTATCACAGCCAAGGTTATTGAGCTCCAGTTCAGCGGCTGTTACAGGAGATCCAGATGGCCTCTCTTTGCTGCCAATAACCTCAAAGAATGCAGGATGGATTTCAGCTTTGTCTTCAGTCCACTGTAAGACATGGTCAGTAAGACTCATTTTATTACACATCCAGATTCTGGGAGGGTTAAAATTTACATTCTCTTGTGGAAGTAATGCATTCATTTGACAGGCCATTGTGGTTGAAGTGTTAAAAAGACTAGGAATGCCTGTGTCAGTTCTTCCCTTCCAACATTTTACTCTATCCTGTCATTTTGTCAGTTTAGGCTATTCTGCCAGTTCAGTGCAGTCAGCAGAAAACAAAACAAGGAGTCTGGTTTTTTTTTTTTTGGAGGTGGCTAGGGGAGAGATGGGGGGAAAAAAGTACCACACAACTCAAGACATTTTAAGCCTCTAAAGTGGTAGAATGACTCAGTAAAAAATGAAACCTAGTACACTCAACAAGTATGTTAGCCAATTAAGATATTACAAAAATAAGTCCTAAATAAGTAAAAAAATAACACACCACACTCCCCATATGCTTAAATACTTCAGCCAGGATTTTAGCTCAAATCTTTCTTTCCTTGGTCACCTTAAAATGGGCAGAGGAAAGACTCCTCAAACTGACCCCATGGTCCTAAGAACTACACAGTTAGAGATTTTCCTGCTACAGATTCATTTATTGGATCAACTCATAACAAAACCAGCAAATTGTTCCTGGCTCAAAACCTGTTCTTCCTTGGATCAGAATATGCAATACTGCTGCAGGACAGCTTTGCACCTTTCCGCATCAAGGAGCTCTTGTTGAGCTACTGTAGAATACTTCCTTGGAAAAATCCGATTTTGCCAGGGGTAGCAGCTCCATTTAGCACAGAGCTTCTGTTTCCACAGAAACCACACCACTGAGGTCTGCAGAGGGCAGATGTAGAGTGAGAACATCTGTGACCACTTAGGTTAATTGCCTTTCCCAACTCTTCCCCTACTTCTGGTCTCTGGAGGCTCTCTGAAGATCAATGGCAGATCACCAGGCAGATCATCGGGCAGATGTTGCAGGCTTTCTGCCATCCTAGCCCATCTCCTGGGGTTATGTAAAACTAGGTATAAAACTGTACTCAGAGGGTCCCTAAGGACTTCTAGTGAGACTGCTGTCTTCTTTGTCCCTGTCTTCCTCTCTGTTTCTGGACAGATCATTTAGTCCCTCTGCTACTCAGATCTACAGCTGAGCAACAGCTAGGGAAGATTCCCAGCAAAAATGTAGAGGTGTTTTATGTCTTCTGTGATCACTCACAAACAGCTATGATAGGAATTCTATAAGTACCTGATTTAAATAGTTATTTTACTCTTTAACATGTTTTCATAACAAATAATTATTTTCAGATTAAAAGAATACCAAGATATTGCATATACATTACAGATATTTCCAATGTGCTACATATTTTGTTTTTACTCTCTGATACAGTCTTTTCTAAGAATGTTTCCCAAAATATTAATAATAAAAATTATATTGTCAGTGCTAGTGCATGAAAATGATTTAAGCTTTACCTCCTCTGCCAAAATGCTTAATCTGAACTTAAGCTACAAAAAAAAAAGGAAAGAAAATGAGACCTTTTTTAAAAGCAAGTTTGAAACCACTGTTAAAAGCCACAACAGTCGAAAAATGCTGCAGCAAATGAAATCAAGCAGTGAAATTCATGCAGTTGCCAATGCCCCAGGTTTCATTGTGGTTCTACCTCAGTTCTACAGTGGCTTGCTAGTTTCCTTTTTGAAACTCTTCAGATGTGGGAAGAAGTTGGCTGTGTGGCTGGAGAGACTGGGGGAGTCAAAAAAAAAGAAAAGCTGAGATATCAAAGCTGAGGGAAACCTATTAATAAAATACCTATTTTTAGCAATGATTATTAAGAGTCAGTGCAGAGATGTTTAACAAAGTGGGACCAGTTTACAATAGATTTTTTAGGCCATCAGGCATGCTCAGGGACAGAGCAACTACCCTTACAAGCTTCTTCAGACCACTGGAAACCCATATGTTTAAGAGACAATTCTTCCTTCTCTGGAGTAGATTTGCTGATACCATTTTAGAGGCCTTGGTGATGTGCAAGAAAGCTCTGTCACTGTGAAGTTATACTATGATTTTATTATACTCTTCACAGAGGTCCAGCCTTATCAGTGACAAATGCTACTTTTATTTATTGTTTTCATATGAAGTTCCTACATGGACATTCTTACGGCAGTTCCTCATAATGGCATCAAAACAATAAAAATTTTCCATTACCCAGAAAACATGGAGACACAAACTTAACTACATTTAGGGGAAAATTTCAGTACAACTGACCTTGAGACAAATTCTGGACTGTTAAATATATTTAAACATTATTATTACTATTATTATTTTGCATATACATGACAAGAGTATTCACAAAGTGGGGGGTATGAGTTGCTATTAAAATTAAAAGCTAATTCCTATGGAACGGTTTAAAGTATTTGGGCAAATTATAAGTTACATAAATTTTCACTGAGACTGTACTTTCTAATGGTTCTTACGGCAAAATCAGAATCTTGACCGTAACTAATATTATATCTACAAAGGTTACATACATTCGGAGTACATATAATTTTGTCCTGTGTCCCTCATGAAAGTAAACAATCCATGGAGCCCTATATCTATAGTTCGTAATGACCTCATGACTCCCTAATGCTATTGCAGCCTTATTACATGCAGCTGGGGATATTTTACTCTTTCATGTTTGCCAGGTCTTTCATTTAGTTTTCCACACTACAGCAGACATCCTGGTGTAATGAAAGGCAATAAAGACCATCATTTTGCTCCATTTTATTCACATCTCAGTGGTCATCTGTTCCTGTGTTATTTCTAAACCTCTTACCTTTTTGTTGTTGAATTTGAAAACTGTGGGAAAAGCTTTCATTCAAGTCAGTGTCTGAAATCACTACTATAGTGGATGGGATTCAGTTACTGTCAATGTGGTGGAGTATCTATGCTCTCAGTGCTGAAGTTCAAGCTGGTCACTAAATGAATCATAGATAATCCGAGGTAGGTCCAGAGGGAGCACTGGAGCCAGTGTGGCTGGAGGGACCAAGGTTCCTTTGCTTGTCTGGCTGCACTGCTCCCATCCAGCACACCCTTGCAAACAAAAAAAGTGGGCCTAAGCACCAGCCACCTGGCTTCATGGAGGGGGAGGCACATGGGCTTGGCTTCTACAAGGCACAAAGCAACTTCTGCCTGTGTGCTGGGAAGCTGCAGCTGACTCACTGCTGGAGCTCGCCATGGGAGGGACAAGTGTCTACCAAGCTAACTGACACCTCCGTTTCCTCACTAAATAAAGTTGTCTAGTCACCAAAAAACATGCCATTTCTGGCAAAATGAAAAGATTGAGAGCTTCTCAGAACAATAATGGTCTAAAAGTTTAAATCTTGAGATCTGCATCATCTCTCTTTGCCTGAACTAGCCAGGAGCAAAACAACCTGGTAGCTGCCCAGGGTTGAGCAGGGGTCTGTGCAGATTTCTTGGAGCTCAGTGTCAAAGACCACAATCACACAATCACTAGTCAGAGGTTTCTATTGACATGAGTCTGTCCTTTTCAATTCTGATGTGAGCAACCAAGGCTTCCCCGAGCTTCTCAAAACAGATCCCAAGAAAAATGCTCCTACCTTTCCAATCTTTCCCCTCACTGCCTGGTGCTTCCAGCCCTCTGCAGCTGCAAAGGTTGTGCTGCTGCCACCACTGGAGCCGTGTGTGCTCTGTGACTCATGCTGGGCACCAAGCAGGACTTAATGCTCTTGAAGCAGCAATAACTACCTGCATATTTTATTGCAGGTCTCAGACAGTTTGAAGCATCCTCCTTCCAGGCCATTTTTGTGCTCAGTCCATTGCCTATCTTCTGTTTTTTCTCTTTGGAGAGTGGCTGGGGGATGACAGGACCTTCCTTACGGGCATGCTCCCTTCCATGCAGCTCTCCAGTCATTGTCCCTGCATTTTCCCACCTGGGGGAAACAAGAAGCCTGTAGTAATAACAAAACAAAATTAAACCAAGCTATTAAATGAATGAGTGACCTTATTAAAACGAAAGAAAATGATAAGAGTTACAACCACAGCCAAAACAACTGCAAAGCAGATCTTCAGATAACAAGAATTTATTGTATTATTACACTCTTAATTTCTGATGACCCAACATTTTTCTATGAATTACTGACCAAAGCTTATTCAAATTGTAAGGCAGGAAGTCTTTCTAAGCTTTCCCTTAGTTAGTGGTGCTATTAAACACGTTTAGAAAGTCACTGGAGTTTGCACTCCTTTCTTCTCTGACCACAAGTGCATACACAAATCCAAACCATGATGGGTTTCCATCAGTCGGAGTTTTGACCAAGTAAGGGTAGCAGAGTCAGACCCCACGCAGAGCCCTAGACACAGCCTTGTTCTTATTTGGGATAAAAGCAAATGCACTTTGATGAGCTAAGCGACTAAACTGGGTTAATATCCAGTTTGTCAACAAACTTGTTTTGGCATGCTGGCTAGACCGTGGTTGTTTACCCAATCCTGGATTATGTTGTTCCCAATAAAATGAAAGACCCTAAAATTTCCCTTGCAGTCAGTAGTGCCAGCTATGTGAGGAGAGAGAGACAGAAACTCACAGAGGCCCTTGCCAGGATTTGGAAGGCTTTGGTCTGAAGACTAGCTGGGAACCTCTATCATTCCAGACTGACAAGTCATTCATGCTCAGACCAACATGATGCTGAATGTGCAAACAGCAAGTCCACTTACACTGCTCGTAGGACATGGGGATGTTCCTCCCTGTGCCTGTGTCAGCTACAGAGGAAGAGTTGTTTTCCCAAACATGTGGAAAACTCCACTGTTAGCTGACCAGTGTTGAGGAGCTCTTGAGGAGCTGTTGAGGCACCTCTTGAATCACACCAAGAATTAATTCTGCCAGAATAAAACAGACTCTATTAGTCAGCCTATAAATATAGGTAATTATATATATATATATATTATCTGTAAGTAACATGTAACAGTCCATGGCCTTTCACAAGCACATAAGGGCTTCCTGAAGATAGACATACAACTCACAGTGGCTTCCAAAGGGTTTTCGTAAAGATCTTTCAGAGAAAGCGTGGTGTTTACACAGTTTATGAAGTTTACAGCCTCAGCTACCCAGATCTGTCGAAATACTGCAATGAAAATTCAGACCCACTGTTTTTCTCTTGTATTTAGTGCAGGGGAGGTTGTTTGTATTTTTTGCAGATTAGTTATAAAATTTGGTAAAGCGTCCGGCTGGTTTTACAGCAAAAGCTGCTGTCGTGTAAACACCAGGAACTTCTCAAAGACAAAAATGTGTGTATGGTTCTAATTTTGAATTGAATGAGGTCACTGGTTAAGGACTATATGCTGGTCGGACCTGAGCGGAGGAATGGTGTCACCCAGAGAGACGGTGTCACACAAAGTCTTGTCGATCCCGTTTCAGTTTCAAGTGGGTAAAAGAGGCTGGCAGGCTGCTTAACGTGCAGAAATAAATGGCTTGATTTACATGGACGCTCTGATGCTGACACAGGGTTTTACAAACCTCCAGAAGGTCTGTGACGTGTGGGCTTAGAACTGTGTGAGAGGCAGGCAGGGCTGCTCCACCGCCCTTCCTTAAGCTCCTGGTCAGGAGAGACAACTGAGATGAAACACATCCGCCAACCCACCAGCCAACATCAGCGGGCCCCAGCATCCCCGCGGGCTCCATCCCGAATCCCTACCGCAGGGGCTTGGGGCTCATCTGCCAGGAGACTGAAGCCCCCGAGCCCCGCTGGCTTCCCCCGGGGCCTCCCCATCCCGCCCTGAGCCCGGGGCACTGCCACACGCTCTCCCCATCCCACAGAATCACAGGATATCCCGGGCTGGAATGGACACACAGGACCATGGAGTCCAACCCCCGGCCCTGCACAGGACACCCCAAGAACCACACCATGTGCCCGAGAGCGGTATCCAAACGCTTCTTGCACTCAGACAGGCTTGGTGCTATCACCACTCCCCTGGGGTTCCAGCGCCCAACACCCTCCGGGTGAAGAATCTTTCCCTAATATTCAGCCTTGACCTCCCCTGACACAGCTCCACGGCATTCCTCCCGGTTCTGTCACTGGACACCAGAGAGACCAAATCTCTGCCTGCCCCTCCGCTTCTCCTCGTGAGGAAGCTGTTCACTGCTATGAGATCCCATCCCACTTGACCTCAGCCCCGGGCCCGGGGCTCGCCCCTCCCGGCCCCCAGGCCGGGCCCGTCACCGACCCGCGGCTACGAAGCCGAACCCGCCCGCCCACGCTTGGCGCGCCCGCCCGCACCGCGCGGCGCTTCCTGCGGCGG
>VYZS01028838.1:2018-19627 GCA_013400695.1 Neodrepanis coruscans | reverse complement strand
CCGCCGCGCTCCACGTCGCCCGAGCCCGCCGGTGGCCCTGGGCCTCCCGCGGGGAGCGCTCACGCTGCCCCTTCCAGCGCTGCTGAGCCGGGCGGGGCCGAGCCGAGCCGGGCTGGGCTGCGCTGCCCTGCCCTTACATGTCCTCAGCTGTCGGCGCACACGGGCCGTGGCCGCGGGCCCCTGCCGGGGACGGGGCTGGAGCCCCCGCGGGCGGCGGGGCTGCCCCGCCTTAGGGCGTCCCCCGCTCCGAGCACCTCCGTGCCTGGATCGGGGTATCCACTCGTGGGCTGTCAGAGCGCCTGGCACTCGGCCCTGTCTCGCCTTCTGGGGTTCAGCGGTACTTGCTCTTTGTTCAGTTTGCAGCTCCAAGACGGTCCCTGGTGTTGCTGTGTTCCTTCCTCTGTTTTGCTTTGTGTTGCCTCTGCGAGAGGCTGTGGTCGTGTCCTTGGTTTCTCCCGGGTTCATTGTATCTTCCTTTGTGCGCTTTTTGAACATATTTGTGCTCTCCTTTGCTCCGCCTGGACTTAATAGAGTGGGAGCACGGTGGTGTTCTCTGCTGTGGTGGTCTGCCCTAGAAAATACCCAGTCCTGGCTGCGATAGATGGTGTACCTGAGGACTGCTGCACCCTGTCTGCTCCTGTCCAGCAGCGCTGATTATTTAAATAGGCGGTGGTGTGGGAGGTGTGAAAATTTCCTCTTGGGTGAGGGGAGCAATGTTAAAAGTGGTGTATTGGCAGTGTGTTGGGTATCCTTAGTTGCCTTTGGGAAGGTGGCAGAAGGAGGGGAAAAAGGAGTGTTCTGAAATCCAGTGCGTGCAGTCGTACCCACCTTCTGCTTGGGTGGAAAGTGCTCAGTAAGAAAAGAAGAAAGATATTCTCGTGGGCTGGAGTGGGTTGAAGAAGATGCTTATTTGCATTGCATCAATCTTTAGAGGTCCTGGCCAGCAGTAGGGTCTCCTAAGGTTTGTTACTGTACAAGCTCAAGCAGTAGTGTCTTCTGAATAGGTTATTGACTGATACAAAATGAAAAGTGAGTATGAGAAGGGGATTTGGAAGAGGAAGGTAACAGAAATGAAGTACTATGTCTAAAGAAGTGAAACTCCAGCTAGGTGAGTTACTATGAGGAGCTTTTAGTATCAGTCACTCGGTGGAAGTCTAATTGACGCCACAATATCAAGCTCATTACTAGTTAAAGAATTTAGGCTATTCTTACTCTTCATGGGTTGATGAGTTCTGTGCTGTTGTCAGAACAAAAGTAAGTCCTTGAGATGAAAACTTTGATTTAATTAAATGATAAAGTCCAGGTTTGCATGATACCTGTTACTCATGAGTCTCTATTTCAAACATATATAAAAATGGCAATGACAGAGAGATGACAGGAAGGGATAAGAAATATTTATGCATATAATCAGTAATAATATAATGCATAAGACTTGAAAAATTCACACAAGGCAAATGGAAATATTCTCAAATGTCATCATCTTTTATAGAACAAAAACTTCAATTAAAATGTTAGTAGTTCGTTAAATAAATGTAAGTGCTCAATTTTGATATCTAGAGAATAGTAAAGGTTGGGTTTTTTATTATTGTAATTTCAGACAGTGCGATGGGTCTCTAGAATAAAGACCCCAGGTTTGTACAGGATATCAGAATACCCAAAATTACATATTTCCTCCTGAAAACCTTGGTGTAAGTCTGCAACCTAATACTAATGAATATAATCCTCCAGTCAGATAAACAGCAAAGAGCTGTACAGTGGCAAGTTCCTAAATGTGCCCAAAGTCATTGTGGTGCTGTCATTAGTGTGGTCACTGCTGGGGTTTGGAGCTGTGTCCACCAGGCAGCCTCAGGAAGCCTCCTTGCTGCCCATGGTGTTTCCTGGGGAAGACCTTTTGCTGAAGTGGCAGAAGTAGGATGGAGAGGAGAAGGTGGTCCGTGTCTGACTTCCTGATCAGCAGCATTCCTTGATTCAAAATGGATTCTGTGAGGGTGAGGTGAGACTCTTAATTTACTTTTAATGTGCTTCCCTTGGCTAATAAACACTAATGGGCTGGGGAAGTGTTTATGCTGATGGGTCTCGGTAAGCTCTGGGTAACTGAGGTAGGGAGAAGTTGCAGTGAAAGGGAGAAATAATTGGAAAGAGTGAGGAGTTAAGGAGCAGGTTTTGGCCTGGTAAAAACATCCATCTTTATAGTGCATTTTTCCGAGTCATGGGTGTGTAAATTAGCAAAGCTCTCCCAAGTTCTGCAGCTGATGCTGATCTTCAGGAGAGGCTCTTTCCCTCCATCTCATGAGTGTGTTGCTCCATTGTGTTACTCCCCAGGGACAGACTGTAGCTCTGTGTCCTGCAGGGAGCTGATTGATGGTTCTGAGTACAAACCCACGGACATGTCCAGCTGTGCTTTGCACATGGTTTGAGCTTGTTGCATGAAATCATGGGGAACTACCCTGCCACCACCCCCTGTCTCTTGGCCTCTGTTCTCAGCACATTAAAAGAGAAAAATAAATGTTGTGTGCTTTTCTCAGTGAGTGTGCAGGCACGTGTTATATCATTTGAAAAAAATAAATTATAATAATTGGGTATTGTACCTGTCATAAGGATATACATTCCCTGAGCAGTTATGGGAGTTTCTGGTGGGATGGGTGGAAAACTTGTGTATTTCCATAATACTCTGTGCCTTTTATCCCACGGTGCCCTTTGAAAACAGTTCAGGAGGGATAAGATCGTGCAGCGTATTTTTTGATAAAGTCTTATCAGAAAGCTGGAGTAGCAACTACAGGAACTGTCAACAATGGACAGGCAGCAGGTGGAGGGAGCCAGTGATTGTGAGGCAGTGTGTGTGTAACTGGTTGTTCTGCCTTGTGGAGATTCCCACTCTTTGTCTTTTCTCTGCCTTTTTGCTGTTCCTGACATCTCCCAGTACTATGTTTAGCTTCTCAAGCATATGCCTGTAAATGCTTCTCACTGGAAATGTTATTTCTCTTTCATGAAAACTGTGTTTAAGGAAACAAAATAGATTATGATTGTCAAACACTTATTCTTCCTGAACAGTTTATTGGGAAACTTGGGGAAATTAATGGGTGGAGGCTGTGCTGTCTTTTCATGCCTATTACCGGATTTATTGTTTTAAATGAGGGGTAAGAGTGGCATTCAAAATAATAATTTCCCCATGTTTTGATTTGGTACATGTAACTATTTACAGCTTCCTCTTGATACGTTTTCCATAGGCTGTGACGGGTGATGTGTCAGTGCCTTCAAACACTTGCAGTTTGGATTAGTTGGGGTGAACTGAGCTTCCCATCTCTGCTGTCACTGGAAGAGAAAGACAGGAATCAGAAGCTTGGAGCTGGATTATCTCTTGTTTTCTTTGAGTTGGTTTTAGTTGTGGAAAGAGGGGCTTTTGTATTTTCCCCTTCATAGTGTATTGTGTTGCTCAATTGGGGGATGGTTTTCCTGAATTAAGGTAAAAGAAATACATTAGCAGTATATTCTTCTAAATGGCTTTGAGAGCTCTGTATAAGAAAACACTCAGAGATTCAACAGTTGGCTCTATACTGCTTGGTATGTAGTACTTTTAGTGAACAGAAATGAGAGTGCTATAGTTTGCTTTTTTTCTGACATAAGGACCTCTTAGTCTGCCATAAGACTTTTTTTTTTTCTCTCTGTAGTAACTGTAATTTAATCTCTTGAAGGTATTACTATTATCTGTGATGGTGTTACTGTCTATTTGTGTTGTGGTCTCCCCCACATGGCTAAATTTGAAGGTATTGTTTTGTACTTTTCAGACACATCAAAATTGTTTAATTCTGCTGGAGCAGCCTGGTGTGTTTATGGTGGAAGAAGGAACAGAGAAGGCAGGAGAGCTGGATGATAACTCTAGCCAAAGTCGAGGAGAATGTGGGAATTGTGGTCTGTCTTACCTGGCCAGGGCTATATGAGAGTGATTAAGAGATGTCTTGGCAGGGGGAGATCTAAGGAAGGATAAACCAGTGACCTGTGATCATGTGATTTGCTTCATTATCATACAAATTATTATAATTTTGACACACACACCCCCCACCGTTTGTGGGGTAGGAGGGAAGGGTGGTGTCTGGCTGCAGTGGGTGTGGTTAAGGATGTCTGTCTGAGGGGGAGGCTACCAGACAGCTGTGTGTTCTAGAGGAAAATATTGAACAGGGCAAGAGATAAGAGGATAGAATGAAGTGACCAAGTTGGGATGATAATGATTATACCATGTTTAATTTCTTTCTCTTTTTTTTTCCTTTTTTTTTCCCTTCTGGATTTGCTTTTGCACAATAAGAACACATGGTTTTGATTTGGACAGAGGGGGCGTGGGAGAAAGTATCTGACGGGAATTCTTTCCTTCAGTGCCTTAAGCAGAAGAATGGCCTAGTTTCCAGGCCTTACGGGTTCAAGAGTACAGCTGCATCTTTCTCATCTACAGGAGATGGGATTGAGCAAAGTGAAGAATGTCTGTGTTTTTGCCTTGATCATAAATACACCATTAGGTTGTGTGTTAGTCTGTTCTTCCCATCCAAACCACGTTCTCCTGATCTTACTTTGAAGGTTTGTCTTTTCTCTGTGCAGACTTTTTTTTTTAGTTGTTTTGCTTCACATCTGGAGGAAGGTCCTGAGTTGTGGGGGGGAAAACACATGTTTAGCCAGAGCATCGTGCAGAGATGGTGGAGAGAACAAGATTCATTTTGTTTTAAAGTGCATTATCCATTTGGAAGTGACTCTTCTGTGTGGATCAGAGAGCTGTGGGACAGGTGATCTACATGTTTGGTTTCATTTTCCTTGTGTAAAGAGAAATATTTTGGTACAAAGGAGTGAAAATGTAGCTTCATGAAAGAATATATAGGGGTTAAAGTTCAGAAAGAGTTAATGCAGTTTGCTTGTAGTACTTTCTTTTCATATTTCATGGGGTTTTTGAGGTTCATAGGTAAACATAAAGTTAAATTGTTTGTGGTTGGTGTTCTGTAACTACTTCCATGGGCAGTGGAGTTAAACACTGAACTAGAATAAGATGATTGTTCTAGGGAGACTTGTTGCCAGTGGGGTATTTACTGTCATATTTTTCTGTTTGTATGGACTTATTTTAAAAATTTACATTAATATAAACAGTGTTTTTAACTCTGCACTTAAAACTTTTTAAACATCGGTAAAGGCATGATTTTTCCCCCCATAGCATCCAATTATATCAGCAAATTAAAGTTTCTGCTGTAAGTTTGTTGAATTTCCACCAACACAATTGCTGTTGCTTAGCAGAGGAAGCTGCTGCTGACTTCCAATTGATATCAATTGTGTAATCACAAAAAAGGAGTGATTTCATTTTTAAGTGCAGATACAGCAATTTCTTTGAAATTATGTTCCTGATCAGTGATTTGTATTCACACTTGCAGACCTTTTTTCTTTTTAATCAGAATTTCTATACTAAGTGTTAACCTGGCCTTAAAATCTTACTGAGGCTTGAGAGAACTTTGAACAGTTTTCCAGCAGAGCAGATTCACTGAGAAACTATCCTGTTAAAAGAAGAGATGATTTTTCTAATAATGTGGAGCCACAAATCTATGGTTCAACTCAGGCCCTAAGACCGTTTTCTCACAGACTGGCCTCCTCACAACTTTTTACATGTCATGGTATTGACACTTTGCTTTTATTTACCACTCTGGTTTAGATCTTATGTTTTAGTAGCTTCAGCCTTTCCTTTCTTTTAAAATACGCATTTACAGTCTGTGCTGCCCTCCAGGTTAAACATACTACTTGTGAGCTGCTGCAGACAGTGACAAGTTTCCAACTTATTTATGTTGTGGTCATGACACTGTCTATTTTGTTGTTGGAGACAAATGCTTGCTTTTTGTGGTTGGGTTTGTTGTTGTGTTTTTTTAATCTTTCTGGAATTTCAGAACAGCCCAAAATTTTTTTTTTCAGGACTTAATAATTTTTTTTCTGTGTCTTGATTCCTGAATGTTTATTCTGCTCTACATTGTGGTAGATTAGGAAGAAATGTTCTCCACATTTGACTATTTGTGAAAACAGCCAAGAAAACAGCAAAGTTTCACCAAAACATTCACATTGTTCAGTGTAATGAATATAATGCAACTCAATCTGAGTTTTAATAAGAAGCTCTTTCTCCACATCAGCCACCAAGCCTTGTTTAATTGTTAGCATTTCTTTACTTCTTTTACGTTCTAAATTAGCTTTTTTGTGTGTGCATGTTCCCTGTGCTCAGTGCTAAACTGAGCTTTAAATTGGGCCAGTTGTGTTTCATGTAAGAATGAATCATCTTTGTTTTTCACTGGATAACTTAGCAATCCTTTGATTTTTCGATTTTACTGAGATCTCAAGGTCAGTTTAAGACTTGATGATTGGATGTGATGATGTGGTTTAGATAGTTTTTGTGAGGATCCTGCTGAATCTGAGGTTAAAAATTCCAAGAGCATAAGATGGCCCTTGTTTTTAAGATACATTGTCACTGTTTCAAGTTTTGCTTCTTAAGGAGGCACCAAATATGCTATAGCTGTAATGGTTAAATTGTTGAAGGCAAAAGCATTAGAAAGTACTCTCTGTGCTTATCATAATCCTGCATCTTTTTGAGCTGAGATGGCAATTATAAAAAATTTAGTTTATTGGTTTTGGTGTTTGGGTTTTTTGGTTGGTTTGTTATTTTGGTTTTGGGGGTTTTTTTTGTGGGTTTGTTGTTTTTTTTTGCTTTTTAAGATAAGCATTTTTTTTCAGAGATTTCTTTTTGTGTGCTCTCAAAGAACTTATGGTACAAGGCATATGTTCACAGTTGTAATCAGGTGCCTGCACAGTTCAGTTCAGCTGGGCTACAATTAACCTTTAAAGCAATGAACCAGGCATCCTCATGGAGCAGTGCCTCAGCTTAGCCTGTAATGATTGATCAATATTTGTGTCAAACCCAAAGTGCAGGTTTATTGGGCATCTGTAGAATGGAAGATCATTATGTTATTCTAAAATTCTCCTTCTTACCAGGACAGCTGAGGGACAGATACTTCGCATTGCTTAAATCCTTGTGGAAGGCAGGATCTCTTTTGCTGGAATGAAGGTGTTGTCTGTGAGTTTCCAGGCTTTCCTGTTCTGCTATTTGTTGTATGTGGATTCAGGAAAAAGTAATTTTCCTTCGTTTATCTTGCTGGTTCTGTGTTTGTGGGACACCTTAAGTGCAGGCTGTGGGTGTCAAAATGAGAAGTGGTCTGCACTCCACTTGTTTGGTGAGCACAAATGTGCCTCACAATCAAGATGACTTTTGTAAAAGCTCCTGCAGAACTGTTCAAGATCTAAGTGCTCACTACCTGTTGTTTTGCATGCAAACTATTTCAAGTTAGCAATGTTTTATTAAGTGTAAGATTGTTATAGAAAATGCAGCAAGACAACATGTATGGGGACAAAAAAAGTTATTTTTCTTCACACTTGCATTCTTCGAAAGCCTGACAATGTATCAGAAAGAGGACTCTTGGTTACAATAAGCTTTAGCCAGAGTCATTGTTTCAATTTCCAAGATTGTACCAAATCTAAAAAAGCATTGGATGCCCACATGCTGCTGTGTGTGTTCCTTGGTGGAATTATTTCCAAGCTAAGGGTGACTTCAGATCAGCCTCTGCCTTGTTCACCATGATCTTGCTGATGTGTTGAGAATAAGCAGAAGAATCTTGGTTTATGCTGAAACACCTGGAGAATTCACAGAGGTAGCAGAATGTTAATCAGAGCAGAAAATTAGGTCCAAGCTTAATATATACATTAATTGGTTCAACATAAGGAGCTTTGTCCAGCTGTGTTGCAGAACTGTGTTTTAAACATACAGAGCTGTGATACGAGGAGCCTGAATGACAAGACAGGACTTTACTTCACCTCTCATGAAAGCACTTGTGTAGCTCATCAGTGTTCATGTAGCTGAACATATGGAGTTACTGGATAGCCCATGGCAGTCTTTTGCAAGAGCAGATAATGATAATAATAATAGTAGGGACAAAGTCTAATTGCTTCTATATTATAAAGTAATAGTAGTACATGATAACTTTTAAAATCTCAAGCAGAGACAGAATTAGGCAAGGTTGTTAGAAGTGATATCTTTCATTAGGCAGATGTGGTTGAAGAAAACAGATTAGATTTGGATAGATAAGGCTCTAGCAGGGCTTGCTGTAAAGGCTCTTGCCCAAGGGGAGCCTTGTGGTAAAACCTGTAGTGCCTGTGCTGTGCTGCTGGAGGAGGGCCCACACCTTACTCATGAGGCAGAAAAACACACCCCTTAGTCACTGTGGCAGAGTGTTATTTTCAGCTCTCCTGGAAGCTTTCCTCCTGGCTTCTTGGTTGCCCCCTCTTGGTTCTTATCTTCATCTTAGCCCAATACTGGAAAAGCAAGTAATAGAAACATAAAGTAAAACATCTTTCAGTGGTTTCTAAGCAGCCTGTTTTTTTTTCAAAGGGGAAAGGCCGGTTATTTGTACTCTTAGTGTTAAAAGTTTGCACACAGATAATTTCTTTTATTTAGTCCGTCAAACATTTGACCAATTTAATTTTAAACCTGGTGCTAGTCTATAACCTGCCATCACAGCAGCCTTATTCATACACATTTCTCAATACCCATCTTTCTATGTTTCCAGTTGCCCATGTGATTTAATTTCCTGGCCATTTTAAACCTGCGATTTGCTATCTGTCACATTCTTGCTGCCCTGGCCTTGTTTTCTCCCCCATTTTGCTTACTAACGTGCTTTTGTGTTTGAGCTTGTACTCATTGCCAGTTTCCTTCTGCTTCTCACTCTTTCTGGGACCTTTTCCAGTTTTGTTCATTTAATGACATAAGCAAACCTAATACAAATCTTTACAAAAGTTATGTGGTTGTAGCTTCTGTTTATCCTTCCAGTAATATCCTTCTGTATGAAACCCAAGGAGCATTTTAATATGGGAATAACTGAATTGTAAAGCTAAAGGGAGTGAAGAAATGCTTTGCAGTGGCATGGTTAGGAGGACTTTTCTGTTTTGAGGGCTCTTTTTGAAGTAGAAGCAAAAAGGATTGTTACAACTTGGAATATTCACCAGTTAGACCATGTTTTCCTCTCTCCACATTTCCTTCCTCCACACCAGTAGAATTACTGTGCTTTTTTCTCTCAGATAACATCAGAGAATAATCCAAGCTTTCTAATGATTACTTAGGAGGGACATACAATTTTATAATACTCTTTTAGAGATTTTCTTCATACACTCAGATACACAAGGATTGTAACGGGTGAGAATTGCAGAGTTGAAGTAGAGTGTAGGATGAACTGCAGTGTAACTGCATTGTAAACTACTTGTGCTTAAGCAGTAAATATCTGAAATTCTTTTTGAGAGTGCATGCTTGGCTTCAGTTGTATGTATCTTTCTGTTTCTTAGATGTTTCTGTCATTACTTAAAATAAGCAGAGACATAGCTCAGAAATTCAGAGAACCTCATGTTAAGAAGTGTCTTATTTTTGCCATGAAAATTACCTTAGTCTATGAAATGCTACATTGAGCTCTTACAGAGGATATGGTTGTTTTCCACAGATGGATTACATGTGTAATGTATTTACTCATATCTCTTCCAGATAATATTATTGATTCAAGGTAATGTAATTCTTTAAAGCATTTGGGTTTTTATTTAGTAATTTTTTTTCTCAACAGTAATCAGATTTTCTTCCCCCTGTCACTATTACAGTAAGGACAATCTACTGATGCTTAAAAAAAAAAAAAAAAAAGAACATGTCTTTGCTCACTGGAGGACAAAAATAGTATTTTTTTCCTTAAGATCAGACTCCAGAAGGAATAGCAATTTTAATAATTCAATACTATGAAATGTATAGAGAAAATGTTAATAATACTGTCCTGAGTAGTCTTCAGCAGGCTTACCTATGTATACTATCTTTTCAAATTTGTTTTCCTTAATTTGATATGAAATGAACATGACTGGCTGCTTTTTAGAGTTCTTTCTTCCAGTGACGGGTATAAAATGCACATGAACAAAGAAAATTTCTGAAAGCGCTTCACAATGAAACTCTTGCTCCATCTGCTGCATAGTCCAGAGAAATCTTATCCTCAGAAAGTTGGTTTGAGCAATGAGGGTCAGGCTAATACAGGTGCTGGAATTAGTCAATGGAAGACATAATTACTATTAGAGAATGTGTGCCTACAGCAGAGTTCTTAGTCAGGCTAAGGGAAATGTCCCCCAGGCTATGCCAAGTAGACTGATAAAATTAAAACTGCATTTAAAGGTCTTTTTAAGAAAGCTACTTTTGCTTATCCACTGATTGCAGGAGTTAGTGCTCATAGAAAAATCAAATTTGTTTTCTAAATACTACAAGATAACACTGATTATTGTTACTGCTTCTGTTATTATTAGTTTTTGTGTGATCTTTTGTAAAACTTTGTATTTTGGTATTGTGTACAAGCTGTGGGCTGTCAAAATCAGACATTTCCAGACTTCTTTATGTAGCTGGTGAGAAAGCAAAGCCCATAGCTGAGGATCTGGGGTTCCTCACTACAGATTGTCAAGAACTCAAGAGGAACTTGTGTGTCTTGTTCCTTACTGTTGAATTGGTTGCCATTTTTAATGACTGCATTTCTTTTGAATATATACACAATTTGTTCAAACCTCTACTCATAAGTTATTTGGCTTGCTGTCCTAAGTTTTACCCATATATATATGTGTGTGTGTGTGTGTGTACATTAATTCTTCCACATGTTCTTACCTTTTTATTTGAATGGGCTGGGTAAATCCAGCATCTATTGGTTTGGATTTCTTTGTTTGGGTTTTTTTTTAACTTCTGTGATTTATATTTTTTTCACTTCCTTTGACTTGCATAACATGGAATATTTAATTTATTTTTTTTCTTTGTGCTTGGCTTTTACCTATCTGTTATATTCACAGATGGTTTCTGTTTATGGTTTGAATTCAGTACATTGACATATATCTGATATCTCTGTGTGATATTGTCAGTGTTCTTTATCTACTGTATTACTGTTCCAGCCAATTTGAAACATCTAATGTATTCTTTTTTAGCTGTATTATATATTTTGCAAAACCTTTCAGGAGTATTGCTTCTGTTGCTTTTTTCCTTTTTTTCAATTTAGCTTCCTAGTTCCTATATTTCTAAAGTGCTAAATGATGGTAGTTTGTGCTAATAAATAATTGAAGCCCAAGGGTTAAAATAGGTGGTTGCACGAGTTTAGGAACAAGGGGCTCCATGGAGATTGTAGTCTGAGCTTTGTGGAAAGCACACTCTTTGATCATAAGATAGGAGCTGGTCCAAGGGCTAGACAGTGTTTGGACAGCTTTAAGGTAAGCATAAATTTGGGCAAGGTTTTGAATATATTTGCTAAGTTGAAATGTGGGGTAGCATTATCCACATAAAGGTAAATAATCACTACAGCCCAGCTGAGGGCATTTTATTTGATCTGTTAATTAACACTTACATGAAAAACAAGATAGAGAGCTCTCAGAAGAAGCCCATCTTCATTTTGCTCTGTTTGTTTTGAGTTCACCATGTCCCACTATACCAGTTGGCTTAGACACATTGTCATAACCTTGCTCTGTGTGTATAGTGTAGCTGGTCTTCTGAAAGTTTTAACTGAGTGTAGTGATGTCCTTATAACTTTATCTGCACCTCCTACCATTAGATCAGTCTTTGTCAGGACTGTTCTCAGCAGAACAAAACCGTTGGAACTGGTTGCTGCTTGAGTTCGGGCTTGTTGGGAGAAATGTCCTGTGGTGTTTAAGGTGCTTTCTATTCTTAGGGAGGTGTTTGGTTTTACTGTGCCAAAATATGTGTTACTCCTCTAAGTCAACCTTTGTTGACTTTGTTGTTCTTAGGAAAAAAAGAAATGCCTGCAGAATGCTGGGTGTGATTATACCCTGGCTTGAATATGGAAAGCACATCTCCTTGGCAGATGAGGTGCTCAGCACTTCAGTCTGCTGAGGCAAGACTGGCTGATGACCGAAGTCCTTGCTGCAGAGAGATGGACCAACATGTTGTTAAGCCTTGAAGTTGGAGGAACTAAGCTGGTTTGGTCTTGTGCAAAAGGCTGTGAAAGATCTACAGATCAGGAGGGATTCCCTGCCCCTCCCTTGAACTGCAGTTCCTGCAGAAGAGCATGAGATAGGCCTTGTTAATCTGCTGTAGGTCTATGCTTTTCTTTTCCCCTCTTCTGCTTGGGCAACAAGTTAAATTTTTTAATTACTTTGTTACATTTATTTTGAATGTATTGTATTGTCTGAAGGGAAATACTAACATAAGTCTCCATAGTCTTTAGACTTCCAAGATCCCTAAAAGGAATATGACAAGACAGTATTGGAAAATCCTTCTGAACTTTGGGTAATTGCATTAGAAACATGACTTGACATGATCCTCAAACATTGCAGAGTCCTGCACTGCCCTAGACAGTCTCTTTTCTAGGACATGTGTGCATCAATTAGTGTATACTGCTATCAGGTTGGATATTTTAATTGGTCTTCTCATCACTTTTTAGAAACTGGAGTTACTTCAAGAATTTAATAAGACCTTGAGGTAAAATAGTCTTCAAAATGAGATGGTGATCTGTCTTGCTGAATTTGTCATTGGATCCTTGGATGAATCAAAAAATGGGAGTATGAAGCCTTTAGAAATGCTGTCCAGCTTGCTAAAGTGCTGACTTTCTCTTTTATGTAGCAGAAACATTAGGGATACTTTGCATGTCACCCCTAAAGGGTGAAAGCTCATGTGGCGAGTTCTTTTGTCTCACACATCTGGTGCAGGTAAACAACACAAATAAACAAGTCTGTTTACTTGTTTGTATTTTGTAGGGTTGTTTTTGATGGGTTTGGGATTTTGTGTTTTCTTTTTTTCTTTTTCAGTCCTTCTGTGTTTTTACCTTGTGGAATGGGAATAAGTATCTCCTAGCTAAAGTTTCACTACTGGTGTCAATTTGCCTCTGGATTATCAAGAAAAGTGGTGTGATCAATTTTCTTTTCCATGTTGTTCCACAAGAGCTTCGCATAGAGCTGATGTGGCGCTGACTTCTCAGTGCTGAGTGTTCCCCTCCTTGGGCCTGTCCTGCTGCCTGGGAACTGTCTGAGGGCCCACATGCTCAGGGAGCTGGAGGTTACCCTGGCACAAGAGTTGCCGGGGTTTGTCTGGCTTGGCTGCCTGTCCTGCTGTGCCTCGCTGGTAGTGGAGTTGTTAGGAGTGTTGGGTTGGCTTCACATGGGGTCTTATCCAGAGTTATTTAGGTATGCAATGAATAAGGGAAAAAAAATCATATTTTGTAAACTTTGAGAGAAGGAGAGAGTTGGGATTCAGAGCCTGATCTCCATTAGGTGAGTGTATGCTTTCCTTCTGTGGAAAACCTCAGCTGGCCCAGGAGAGTGGTTGGTTGATGGTGAGTGTCAGACACACTTAACACTCTGATCTGGTTGCTCTTTTGTGACTAAACCTTGTCTTCTGCTGCTGTTTTTCCCATCTGCAGGCAAGCCTCAGGTTTTCAGATTGTAGTCTCCAGACTCTAAAAACAGACCTTTCCCTTCAGTTTTCAAGTTTGATATTAAAGCATTTTCCACTTCTTGTACCCTTGCAACTGTCTGAGAAGCTCCATATGCTTGACATGATCCTGAACCATAAGTTGTTTCATGTCTGTTTGGTCTTTCATCAGGCCGCTTGAAAAATGACCTGGCTGCATCATTTGTAAGTGCAATAAAAACTCCTGCCAGTTTCCTTTGCCAGAAGTTTCTCTTTCTGGGTGTGTTCCTGTTCTTGTTTGGTTGGTTCAATTAATGATCAACATTAGCATGTAGTTTTCTTTCTGTTTCACTGAGGGTTGTTGAGCAGACTGGGTGCTGTGGCATTCAGAATCAGTGGTGCCCTGTAGCTGCCTGATCTCCTGGTGCTGGTGGCACATCCTGGGTGAGCTGGGAATGTTCCCTGAGGGCTCTTGTGCTGGCAGGTTTGAAGATGCCATGTAATAAGTCAAAAAAGACTAGCAAGGTTAAACTGATCACCTCCCTAGGAAAGAGCAGTGGCTGGCGAGTAATGTGGAAAGAACTCTGTGAAGAACTATGTTTAAATGTGTCCAGGAGGCTGCAGAAATAGTGTTTCTCCTTCTTTGCCTCTCCCGTAAGTGCTTTCCTTCAAAAAAAAAACAAAACAAAAAAAAAACAAAAAAAAAAACCCAGCCAGATTTGTGTTAGGTTTCATGGGTGTCATTTTCTTTTGACAAGATAGGAAATGTTTTATTCTTTGCTTGGTAGGCTGACTGTAGCTTGTAGTATCTACTAAATGACAAAAATGAGTAAACAGGAGGATTTTAGGAAAAACTTTTTCTCCCTCTCCTTGGTTCCACCTGTGGTTTACTGTAACAGCTTTAAGCTGGCTTGTCTCAGTTTTCACGAGGGCTACAGGGAGGTTCAGTTTTGTCACAGTAATTAATGGAGATGATATGGGCTGACTGTCCTGAATTAGCCCAGGAAAATCTTGTTTGTGTGTTCGGGATGAGTCAGGAAGGAAAGTGCCAGGTTGAAATAACTGTGCCAATTCTGAGTGAAATGGAACAAAGGCAGGAAGGTCCTGTTCTGCTGCACCTGCACGCCTGGCTGGGCTCGGGGAGAGGAGGAAGCCTGTTTAGCTGAGTTCAGGTGATAAGTCCTGATTTAAGGCTATGAAGGTATTTGTTTTTCTGACTTGTTTTGACTGACATCTCAGGGGGGGACCAGCACATTTTTAATTTTTTTTTTTTGTCCTTTAAATAAAAAGGATTTGTGATTCTATATGATAATGAACTCCACCCTTCCATATGACACTAGTGCTGTATTTAGAAAAAAACAACAGTGGGAGCAGGAGAAGTAAAACATGCACAGAATTAATACAGGTTGGTGTCACCATATGAAAATGAAAAGTATTCTGAAGATCCTTGTACATGAACTTCTGTAACTCTTATTAACCATGTCTGAACTGGTAGATCATGAGCTGTTTTCTATCCATAGACTGCTTCAAATATGGGGCTGCAAACATTGCATCCTGTTTAGCTTGTGAGTAGAAAAACAATTCTGTCTGAAGTTGGCAAACTTATTTCTGGTATGTCTCACATATGTTGATCTATACTGAGCACTTAAAAGACAAACAAGCAACAAAAAAGCCACCCAAACTTCTAAGGGGCTTGGATTCCATAGTAACAAGCATAGAATAAGATTTTACTCAATGTTCAGCACAAGTTTGCCTCTCACCACTGTATATGTCTGCTTTTAGAAGGGGAACTTTATCTATTGGCATTAAGGAATTGTATTTCACCTTGCAATAGAAATGTTTTGCTATTAGCTTTGAAGTTGTTTCTGTGAAATACAGAATATTACAACTAGGAAGAAAAGGAAAGAGGTGCAAAAAAAGAATAAGGGTGAAAGTTATTTTGTTCTATATCTCTTAATATTCAATATTGAACTCTTAATACTGTATATTGCCTATAGATTGGATTTCTTTAACCAAGTTTTATAAAATGCTTTTCAGAGTTGCAGCATCAGTTCATGAAATGTTCGCAATGCTTGAGTGAGGCCAGCTTTATTCAAAGTCTTCATATCTTATTGCTCATAGCTTCAAGGTCTTTTGAAAGTTCATGCCTGGAATTTCTACATATTATGTAAATCCTTTCTAAACAGACAGATGCACATGCATGTATTTGATTATTTTCTTCGTTCAGTTGTGGAAAACATGCATGAGCAGGCTCAGGGTATGGGTGCATGTTAAATTTTGTCACAGTTTTTCGTTTGATTGTTGTATGTCTCTGCCTTGCATTGACCTTGGTGTCTCATTTAAAATCTGTATATACTTCTTTCCTCACTCTGTGTTTGTTGCTTGGGTTTTTCTGAGTTTAGTCCTGCGTGTTATCTCCTGTTTCAGTGGAGAAGTTTGGTTGCTTTGTGTTTTGGGGCTTTTTAATAGTAAAGTTTCTATCTTATATTCCCAATCTAGTATGCATTCAGTTGCTGAAATGAAATGATGAAAAAAACATGTCCATACATTCAGTCTTTTTAATTGCCCCTTCCAAAGCACTTCTTCACATGCCCGAGACAGGAAAAATTAGATAGTGCTCTATTTATGTTTTCATTTAGACCAGAGGTGCTTTAGCAATTGTAGTATGATGTGATGGGTACATGTGGCAGGAGTAGGCTGTGCAGGAGTAAGGTTTTGTGCAGGTGTAAGCTTTACCTGGAAGAGGAGAGAATCTCCTCTTTCTGATGCAAGCTGAGGGATCAGGTATTATCCTCCTGTGCAGGTGCACCACAGGTCATAGCTGTGCACTTGGACCTCTGCAGGCTCTTCATAGGTGATGCAGAACAAGCCCACCTGAACACCTCTGGCTTCTACATTGAGGTTTACTCGGAGCTTTCAAAAAATCGCACTCTTCCAATTTTGTTTCATTGTTACTTCAGCAAAAGAAAGAGATTTGTTTGGGGTGGCTTGCTAGAAGCACCTGTGTCCTAAAGGAATAGCCACAGACAGCAAGCAGTTAGCACATGAGAAGGGCTGGACATCCAGGACACTAATTCCCACCTCTCTCCCCTTTCCTTCCCCTGGACTGTCAATCAAAGCTGCTGCAGATCAGAGCAATTTAGAAGATGGTCTTCTCAACACTTCAGACTCCCTCTGGGCTGGCTATTTTGAAAAAATGTGCGCATTTGCAAACTGTGGCAGCTGTTACAAATGCTCATGTGTACGGAACATGCTTGAAAATGTTAGGAGTTAGAAATGTAAAAATGGACTGCAAGATCCCCAAGTCCAGAACAGGATGGAATATTGTGAGAGGAAGTGTGATGTGCCTTTTCTAGCACTGCATGTGCAGACTTTGCTTCCATGGGCTGATCTGCCAAGGAATTTGCCTTGTGATAATTCAAGATGAGGGAAATTCAGGACTGAGAGGTTTGTTTAATCCCTGAGGTATGTTTGTAGGCAGATCCAGGTGTGGGAATTACCCTCTTACTCTGAAGGACTAGAGAGGCTTTCAGTGTTATTGAGAAAGGCTGTGTGGATTAGTGGGTNCTGCTCTAATAAATTGCTCCAGATCTAAACTTTTGTTACCACCACACCTTGTTTTGGTTCAAAAGTGCATTTCATTTTAGGAAACATCTAATTGCATTTATTTCTAGACACGTTATTTTAAAATTACATAAACAGAGTATATTGAGAGTCATGTTTATTATGAACTGGTAAGGCAGTGTTTCCTAGTACATTATACATATATTAAGATACATTATCAGGGTATCTAGAGAAATAATAGAATCCCTATTTAAAATCCTGTCTGGGAAATGCAGGTTGCTAGCTATAGTTGTTTTTAGATGGCAGTGAACTTCAAGAAGAAGAGTGTTGGTTTTTACAGTCCCCTTGTATCCAGCACCCTGAAAAACTTCTCAGAATTTAGAGATTGTTCTACTGAAATGGCATTTTAAATGGCCACAATAGCTGATGCATAGTGAATGAATGTATTGTAATGGACCAGAAGGGACTGAAAACTGTGTAGCTTGTCTTTCTGGACAGTTTGGATGTTGCTTCTGTGACATTCAGCTTGAGTATTGTTTGGAAATAATCTCTGAGATACTGTTACTTGACCTTGATT
>VYZS01028837.1:2401-32696 GCA_013400695.1 Neodrepanis coruscans | reverse complement strand
GACAAAATGGCCCGGCTGGCCCGGGCACAGCCCTCGGGCCTCGCCGCTGCCGGGCCGCCCGGGGGGTGGGGGGGTGGCCGCCCCTCGGCGGGCCCGGTGTGGCTGCTGATACAAAAGGGCAGTGTCAGTGTTGACACTGCCGGGCCCATTTCGATGCCCTTCCCCGTCTTTCTTCCCCCCCCCACTCCGCTTGGCCCCCTTTCCCCTAATGGCCCTTTCTTCTTCTCCCTCCTCCCCCCCCTTTATTTTTTTTCTTCTAAAGGAGCTATCGAGTATCTTAAAGGAAAAAACAGCAATTCCTCTTTCTTTCTTCCCTGTCCGGCTCGATAAAAAACGCCAAATAATGGGCCGACGTCCATATTTCACCAGCTTTTTTGGAGGGGAGGAAGGAGGTGGGCAGAGCCCGGAGGCGCCTGTGGGGCCGGGGTCGCGGGGCTGGCTGCCCAGCACGGGGGTTATTTTCGCAGCCGAGTGTTTTAGCCGGTGTTTTTCTCGTTCCCAGCCAAGGAGCAAGTTGCCTGCTCCTTGCGCTCGCTTGCATAATGCGCCGCACTTGGAGGCTGATCAAAGGCTGGGCTCTGCCTTTCCTGCCCGGCTCTGCCCCTTCCCCGCTCCCTGCCGGGCCGGGGCGGCCACACGGGGGTTCGGGGCTCCCGGCGCTGCCCCGGGCCCGGGGCCGGGGAGGAGCCGGGGCTGTGCCAGAGCCGCAGGCCCGTCTTCCTGTGTCCAACTTTTTTATTGTTCCCCCTGCCCCTTCCGAGTGCTCGGGCTCGGCGGTGGCCGGGGCTCGGCGGTGCCCGAGCACAGCCCGGGAACGGGGGGATCACAGTGGGGGAGAAGGGGAAGTTGTGTCAAGGGGTTCGGGGGAAAAACATCGGCGTCTCGAACAAAGGTCCTGCCTGTGCCGGAGAGAGAGGCCTGCGTGTGAGGCCTGATTGTGTCGCATTTCCACACGGGGAAGAAATGAGTGCTTGGTACTGGCCTGGATTTATTCCGTGAGTCTGGAGTGAGACTTAAGAGCGTTTGTGGAGAGTGTGCAGTTTGTTTTGGGAGCTTTTTTATTATGTGTAGCGATCCAGTAATAATTTTTATTTGGAATAGTTTTTTTTCCACAAAAAAAGGCTGTTCAGGTTTTTGGTTTTTTTTTTCTTTCCTGCCTCTTTCAGCAGAAATAATATTGATCCAGAGCTTCTTGCACTGTAGCGCAAAACTTTACTCGAACAGGGCAACTTCCCCACTTAATGCATTGTGTGCATTGTGAATATTGAGCTTCCTGGTGCCTTAAAGGCTCTCACAAAGAGGAGCTGAGGAGTTCCCACCTGATCATTTTCAAGTACATCTGTCATAATGAGAGAGAAGGGGAATTCTGAGCACTGAAATTAATTTTACAAAGCTTTCTTAGGGGAGATGTCATGTGCATTTACTTTTGTAAGAATTGAAAAGCAAGCATTGCTGTGATTGCTTCTGTTTATCTCTGGTATAGTCCCTTCTTTCCAGTTCTTTCTCTTCTCTCCCACTTGCAAGACTAGAGTTCTGATTATACAGGAGTTTTTTATGTGATTTCTGAGATTTATTAAGTTTTTCATCAAGCTAAAAGTTTTTAAACATTTTATATATATATTTAAAAATATACATAATGGACATAAATGCAGTACTTTAAAAATAACACTAGGTTTCTATTGTTTGGTAGCCTATTTAATGAATATTGATAGGAATTAAATTTATTTGTGAAAATATTATTGTTCCAGTTTTTGTAGCTGATATTTTAACAAATTATTACATTTGAACTCAGGGGTTGAAAAAGTGTTCTGGTGAGTAAGTTCTGTAAATGATACTTGAAGTTTTCAGAAGTATAAATTTTAACCTTGTAATAGTTTCTGTATTTGTAAAGTGTGCCTGGTTGTGAATGACGAAGTTCTGCACAGACACTGGTTTTTGGTCTTAAATGGAAAGGTATTCTTAGTTCTTATTATTTAGTGTAGTTTATTGTTATGTTAGAACTAGAGATAATCAGTCCTTTTTTCCCCATTCTTTGGGTCTCTCTGAAAAAAATGTTTGTAGTAAACTTGAATTAACAGCTTTGTGAGCCTTCAGTGTCCAGGCAGCTCCATGGGAAGGAACCTGAGCGTGTCTTGCCTGGTAGTAGAAGAGTTGTAGGTCACCCACAGAGTGACACATTGCTGCTTATTAGTGCAGCAGCTCTGCTTCAGTGGGAGTGCTGACCTGTTGAGTAAGAGCTTGTGGAGCCTTTTGATGTCTTGCAAAAGTTCTGGCCCAAGTGACCAGTAGGGAACAACCTGCATCTTCACATGAATAATCAGAGCTCTCATTCCCAATCAGGAATCAGGCACCAGTCCATTTTTTAATTTTCCTTTTTATGTTGTGTTTTAACTGTCTTCCAACCCAGAATGTAAATACTACAGAAAAAAAAAATTAATGAACTTGTTCTTATAAAATCATTCCTAAATTTGAGGCCCAGAGCTGTAGGCAACAAAGACACTGTTTCTTCTGCTGCAAAGCCATCATGTGTTTGGCTTTGATGCCATGAATGGAGACATGATGGGTTTCTCTGTGGGTCCTTCAGCACTGACAAATGCAGTTATTTACTCCAGAAACATAACCTGACTAAATTCCTTTTGTTTCTAAGTGATGAAACTGAAGCATAAGAAGGAAAGCTGTCCATGTTTGTATTTAATTTGCAGTGTCAGTGAATCTCAGAACTATCTGTGTTAATCTTGTATTTATAGGCCATGCTGTATTTTGGAACAAGCTAATTACTAAGCAGCATTTAGAACACTTCTGTTCATGGGTGTCTTTTGTTGCACTGAGGCCAAATTATTGTGACAAAGTACAATCCAAGCCCAGAGTTGTACAACAAGGTGCTCTGCTGCATTGTCAAAACTTACCCCATCTCCCACTGGCCTGTTGGGTGATCAGTGTCCTGCTCATCACCTGCCAAATTAGTGACTCCTTGTAAAGGACTTTATGGGCTCTGTGACACTCTTTCCATCCAGCTGTCATTGCCCCATTCACTACTGGCTCTGAAGGTAGGAGTATAGCTGATTTTTTTTTTTAAGATTACAAATTACCTTTGGGTCTGTAGGTTTATTTTTCTGAAAAGTAATACTTACTTAGAATTTGTTCTTAATATTTTAATCTATATATAGTGTCATAACAGATTTATGGCAGTGTATGAAGCAACTTCTTGCTGAATGTTTTCATAGCTCAGTTTTAACTTGGGAAATGAGGTTGGTGACGGCAAAACCAAGTCACATTAACTCTTCTTTTCTTTCTGATGTATTTTTTTCAATTTATATGAAATAAAGTGCTTCTCAAGGAGCAGAACTATTTTCAGACTCCTCACTGGTGATCAAGCATAAAAAATGCTTGTCTGTAGCTGCCTGTTCCAGGATGTCTTTTTTTTAATCAAAATTATTAACTTTAAAGCACAAATTCAACAGTCTTCCATAAATAAAGAAATTCTACTGCATATCAAGTGTACAGTCTGTGTGACAGACAGGGCTGAGCCAATTGGCTTCTCCACGGCAGCCTTTCAGATACAGTGGTGGTTCCTTTGGTACAAAGTTTGGCTTTGAGGATCAGTTGTCCTCCTAATGCTGCCATGAAGTTGTTAGAATCTGACTGTGTAAATCTGCAGTGTCTTTTCCTTCACTTCTGTGTGGCAGCTGCAGTTTGAGCACTCAAAGCCAATCTGTTTGCTCTCTGTCTATAATAAGGCCTGTCTTGCACTGTACTGACTGTTGCCAGTCTCCCTTGACTCATGTACTCAGTGCAAAATATGGCAGGAAACTGCCTTGTGTAAGAGCAGGAGACAGTCAGCTCTGGAAGTGAAGACTTTGATATGGGAAAAGTGGAAAAGTGAAGTGTATTATAAAAAAAATCATGGTGATCTAATACTGGAGTTCACTACTGAAGCTACAATTATCATGTATGAGCAATAGTGTTCAAGCCATAGTTACTCCAGAAAAGCCTCTCTGGTCATGTTTCACATAGTGAGCCAGTTTGGAAAGGACCTCTGGGAAGTTACTTGGCCCTCCTCGTATTTGATTTTTTCTTCCCCTGAGTAAATAGTTTTTCATTGATCACAACTGATAAAAAGAGCTCCATTTTCTTGAGTGAGAAAGGGGAGGGGAAAAAAAAGTCCAACAAACCTACAAAGGAGTGTGTGGTGGAGAAACTGGAAGGGTTCTGCAGTGTAGGAGTACAGTGCTGGCTCATGGAGCAGGGAAGTCCCATTTTCTCAGTGATTTCTGAGTGGTTTGCTTTGATAGTGTCCTCAATAAAATCTACATGCTGAACTGCAAAGGTCTGACCTTCATAAAAGGTATGAAAGGGTCTGAGTCATCTCCTGGAATGTGAACCTTGAGTTGTAGGGAGCAGTTTGGTGTTTCAAAATGGAAGCTGAGGTCCCTGGTACTTGTTGAACTGGATGGGTGTTTTAAGGCCTGAAAGGCAAGGGATGTTTATTCTGCTTTCAGAGCAACTTGTTCCTGACAACCTTTCTTGTATTGCCTGATACCAAATAAGTAAATTTACTGTAAAGAATGGCAGATACTTGCTAGACTCTTGTAAAGATGGAAATTAAAGAACACAAACATGTTCTTTATTTTTTGACGTAGGTTTATTTTTTGGGAACAAAGGTGTTGCACTTCCAGAAGGCTGTCTAGTCCCAAGGTAGGCATTAGACTCAGCACTAGCAATGTGCACCTTCTTTAGATTTGTGGCTGGCTGTTTGAAGGGTGGTTAATATCAATTGTTATTAATGCAGAGCAGTAACTGTAATTTTTAGCTTTGATTGATTTTTCAGGCATAGCTCCTGCAGGTAACTGTTAGGAAAAACAGGTCTGTGACAAACTCATGCCCCAGCTCTGGTGTTATGCTGCATTTGCTTTTAGTAAGCAAGTGTGTTGTTTTGTTCTCCCTCATCTCTCTCCATATCTGACTTCTCTCTTACTTTCCTTTTACTTTGAGCTTGTTATGGTTGGTGTTATTGGCTCTGCGTAGGAGAAGTCTCTCTCTACTGAGGGCTTTTATGTGCTTGAAGTCTGTTCTGTACCTCTGCTCTAGTCCAAGATGGCTTAGATGTAAAAATAGAAGTTCAGGTAAATAAATGTGGAAATAGAAGAAACTATGTGAGAGTATTTCTTAAATTGAGAACATGGATTTTTTTTTTTGTAGGAGCAGGCACAACATAAATGAGTTGGGCACTTCAAAAAGGAAAGATGGAAACAATGCATAGTAACACTAGTGATGGTGGGCTTCAGCATCCCCTGTGCCTGAATCCCTCCAGCCGCCCTAAAGGAAAGGAAACACACACACCTGCATCCCACCCTCCCATCAGGGGACTTGAATTAAATGTCTTTGATAGTGGTATAATTATTAATTGCATCCTTTAACTCCTGGAGTGAGTGAGAAGCTGTTTTTACAGCCCATTCCTTTGTGCACTCTGTGGTAGGTGTGTGTTTTGGACAAGGTAATACTGTAAGATGTGGTTAAATCCCTTATGTGCCAAGATGTGTCAAATCCCTTATGTAATTGGCTTACTCAGTGTAGAGAGTGTCCTGTCCTGGAAGGTGNTTTTTTTTTTGTAGGAGCAGGCACAACATAAATGAGTTGGGCACTTCAAAAAGGAAAGATGGAAACAATGCATAGTAACACTAGTGATGGTGGGCTTCAGCATCCCCTGTGCCTGAATCCCTCCAGCCCTAAAGGAAAGGAAACACACACACCTGCATCCCACCCTCCCATCAGGGGACTTGAATTAAATGTCTTTGATAGTGGTATAATTATTAATTGCATCCTTTAACTCCTGGAGTGAGTGAGAAGCTGTTTTTACAGCCCATTCCTTTGTGCACTCTGTGGTAGGTGTGTGTTTTGGACAAGGTAATACTGTAAGATGTGGTTAAATCCCTTATGTGCCAAGATGTGTCAAATCCCTTATGTAATTGGCTTACTCAGTGTAGAGAGTGTCCTGTCCTGGAAGGTGTGGGCAAGGTAACTGAATCCCCTGATCACAGGGGAGATGTGGCTTTGCATTTAAAGAGAACTAATGAAGAAAGTAACTGAAGGTGCATATTAATGGGCTGTTTGCTGAATATAAACTTGGAACTCTGCCTTCTTTAGAGAGTGAGGGTTTTCTTTCTTTTTGTTTTGAGGATATACTTCAGTAATAACAAAGTTACTGATTAGAACTATAATTTCTCCTTAAAACTTCACTTGTTTTGAGCTTTGCAGTTGTTTCAGGCATAACTTGAGGAACTCATCCATTGTATGGGGTGAGGGGAAGGTAGGAAATGGTTCACTTGAACAAGGACACCCAGTCACAGCCATAAACTGTGTGAATAATCCTGAGTGAGCACCTGGGAGAAGCTGCACACCTTGGTAGACAGATTTCAGATCTTTGAGTTTCAGCTGAATCTCATTTAGTGAAAGTGATGGAAACTGCATAACTTTGGCAAACTTTAAGCCAGAATTCCAAGTGTTAGAAGTGGTGCTTTAAAGATCTGCTGCACTGTTCCACAGTGTCTCTCGTGTTTGGGTGGTGACAGTGTGTGCTGCCATTTCTGACTGTGGTTGTGGTCTGCCTGTTGGATTTAGCAGATAACCTCCTACTATGAAATAGTGGTAATAAAAATTCAGACCTGTGTTATACCAAAAGGTTGTGGATTAAAGAACTCGGTTTCCTTTCCTTACTCAGTCACAAGAAGCCTGGCAGAAGAACAAATACCTTTCTTTGCCAAAAATAAGATAGCAAGTGTGCATTTTTCAAATTACTTGTATGACAGCTTTTAAGTTGCTATAGTTCTGTTGCATATTTGTAGACTTGCAGCTAAATGTAGCCATGTTTTATACAAGACTCTTGAGAGCCCCTCAGAACTTCCATCAGCACTTTGTAACTGGAATTGGAAGAAGCAGGTTAAGAGAAATGCTGTTGCAGACCTCGGGCTTCACATTTGAATGTTCCATGGAGTCAGTGGAAACTGAGCTCTTCAGATGAACTGAAGAGGAGAGATAAATTTTATGCCATTTGTACGGGAAGGAACAGAACCCCTTCAATACCTTCCTTTAATGTTGAAGGGCTCGGGCCCTGTGCTCACACTTGTCTGTAACAGCTCTGGAGTTCTGACATTGTCTGAAGGGAGCTGGGGTTGGGACAGGATGGGCTCTGAAGAGTCCATCTTTGCTGTGCTCTGTGCAGAAGAACTCAAGTCAGAACCTGAGAGCTGTATGTTGAGAAACTTGAGGTAAACAGAAATGTAGTGATGAAATAATTAAAGTTGCCTGTGAGACTCCACTGAAGTGATAGCAGAGTAATCTGGAACTGTCACTTGGAAAATACAGTGTAGTGAATGTTGGTGCTGTACTTTATGGCTCCCAGAGGTTGCCTGCACTGAACTGTATTCCCTGGGTGCCTCAGGCTTTTTTCCTTGTCACAGACTTAGCCAAAAGCTGTTAAAACTATTCTTGTAGTTTAAATAAAATTCCTATTAGGTAACAAGTCAATGGATAAACAGTGTAGTTGTATAATCTATTTTTAAGAACTTTTTGTATTTTATTCAGATGAAGTCTGAATTGAGTGAGAGTCAGATTTTGATTTAGCACTTAAATGCTGTGATTCCTGCTGGTAACACCTGTAGTGTCACCAGAAACACTTTGTCAACTCTTGACCTGTTCTCAGCAGTCTGATTGTTCTGAACTTGTGTTGCTTCTGTTGGGATTTGTTTTGTTGTTGCAGTTTCACATCCACTTGAAATTACTGGAAAACCTCTTACATCTCACCTGTACTATTAATGCAATTAATTTTAATCTTGTTATAGTAGTGTTGGAGCATGTTAAATACTTAATGAGGAGTCAGACAAGTAGATTACTCTACATTACAAAATTGTATAGTGCGTTTTAATCTAAGAGCTGTTCCTCTTCAACTAAGAAATGATTTCTTCCTTAGACTTGCAATATTGTTTTCCTTCACTGAAATGATGTCAGGCTGTTTGGAAAGTCAGCTCAGTAAGATGGCAGATCAAAACCAGATAGCAGGTGATACTACTAATTGATGTAACAGCAGAGTTAAATTAGTATTTTGACTTTCTCTGTGCTGTAACCCATTCTGGAGTATCAATTATCTTGAATGTTAGTGGCTCGGTTACAAATTTCTCTGCATTTTCATAGAATTCCAGTTTTTTTGTCTGCTAGTCTACATGGAACTCCGCAGAAAATCCAGTAGCTGGTTTGGTTTCAGACTGTATTAACTCTGCCATGTTTCCTCCCCCCTCCCCCCCATGTGGGAGATATCAAACGTGACCAGATGGGCACAGAGTGACACAGCAATTGAAGGATCAAGCTGGATAAACAACCTCTGCACAGACTAACCCTGTCCAAAAGTGTGGTGTATGGTTTGTGGCTTTTTATTTTTAAATCCTAGAACTTGATGTTTGCTGCAATATCTTGGTTTGTGGAGCCTCCCCTTCAGCCTCCCCTTCTCCTTCCTAAGAGAAAGTGTGGGGACAAGTTCTTTGCTCAGATATAGCAGAGTTTCAGTGGTGGGTTCCATGGGACAAGAAGGAAAAGAAAAGCTTCCCAAGTGGCATGTAATACAGGTTTGCTTCTTAGCAGTGTCTTCTCTAACCTATGCATTCTGAGAAAGAATGGGTGTTATGATAACAAGAATGGTGTTCCAGTTACTTCCTTAGCAAAAAAATTAAAGTGGAGAGACAATTTTTTTTTTTAGAAACTGAGCCTTTAAAGAGATTTTTGTACCTGAGTGTCTCAGTCCTGAGCAACATCTCGCTGTTCCTGGGCCTTGTAGAACAATAAGTTGTTATTTGTCATTTCTCTGTAAGAACAGTGAAGGCTCTCCAAGAGCTCAGTAAGAAACCTCATAGAGTCAAAACTATAATTTGCTAATGTTGTTGATACATCATTTAGCTGCTTTTTAGATGTCTGAAAGTTAGATTAAATGCATACATTGGTTTTGTTTTCATACTTGCCTTTTTAGTTCTTCATTCCTTCTGGGATATTATTGGAGCATGTAGTTTCTCAAAATTCAGGATCATCCAGTTTCCAGCCTGGAAGTTTCTCATAACTCCTTGCCTACTGACTATATCAATACACTCCTCTTGTACAAAGTTTTTCTTCTCTTGATGTTTTATCCTTGGCACTTACAAAAAGCCTTTATGAATACCTTGTTACCAAGCTAAATAATCCAGGCTTTATTAGTTAACTCCTCTAAGAGCACTCTTCTGTTTTTCAGTTGGAATTTGTGTCTCTTGACCAAGGCCAGCTGTGATGGGATAGAGTGTTCCATATAAAAACTTTTTTTTACCAAAGCTCTGAGAACAGTTGCTCTGTGATGGTGTGTGTACCTAAGCATTGTCTCCTCTTGCACACCTCACCTGTTCGTTGCCCTGCAGCTCCACTCTGGGAGGAGCTGGGACATGTAGCCACTGATGCCTCTGTCAGGTGGCAGGGCCTTGGCTCACAGCTGCACTTCCTGGGTTCAGTACTGAAGTGCAACATCTCCATATTGATTGGTGGTGTTGTACCTCACAGCATTGCTGGTGTCTCATTAGAATAATCTACTGTTCCATGTTTTTCATCCTTACTTAGTATTTTGGGGGAGGACAGAGGGGAGGAAAGGGAACTTGCAAGTTTTGATAGTTTGGGAAAAGTTGTGAGGGAACAGCTCTGTGTTTAGATAACCATATCACCTGGGTGGCCATGGGGGAATAGCAAGGCTGTAACAATAATAAAATTTCCTTCTGATTTCATAGGCTCCTTCTATGGGTGATAGTCTTCTGTTCTTACAAATTCTTTCTGTCAAACTCAGAAATGATGCATTCTGTGTGGATGCTACTTAGCAGCAATTGGTTCTTTAAATAGTTTTGGGTTTAACGAAACAGAAATAAAAAAATGAATGACCTCTCTCCTATGAGTCTGGAAATAGCAAGTGTCCTGAGTTCTGTTGTCAAAAAAACATACTTTGCTTCTGGAATCTACTGATGTCCTGTGTTCACTGAACTAGGGTTTCAAGATATAATACCATTACAAGTTAAACATTCTTGCCTGCCTTCAAGTGTTACAAATGTTAAGCACCCATAGCTTACAGAGATGCTGAATTTCAGCTGTTTCCCTCAATGCTGGGCCTTTGACTGAACATTCAGAGTAGCCGTGAATATTTTAAGTCCCTCTGTATTTCAGACATAGCTGTACTTCAGCCAGAAATATTCTTGCTGTAGTGTGTTTGCTGTAAAACAGCCTTGAAACTGATGGTGTGAAAGCTGTAATCCTCCTCAAAGAGTATTTGTACTCTTCTGCTGAACTCTGCTTCAGTGGGAATGTCTATCTACATCCCTTCATAGAGCAAACAAAAAACATTTCGTGGCACTGCTGACATAGGGAAGGGCTGTCCTGTGAAAAGTACCTGAAAAAAACCAGAATTGTTTCTCTGGAAAGCAGAGAAATACTCCTGGAAATACTGTCAACACTAAAGGGATCTCTTTTTGAATAGCAATTTGGTTTTATTTGTTTTTTTTAAAGCAAAGGGGCAGTTCTTCCTTACTGTATTTTTGTATCACTTTAGATGAGAAACCTTTAAATGCCTGACTTGGGTGTAAAATATCTCGTTGCCAGCTGAAGGCTGATGGGAGGAGAAGGAGTGCAGAAGTGTGTGTAAGTATCCAGTTTTGATACCACTGACTCAAGGTGTGTTGTAATAAAATACTGTAGCTAAACCATGAAAATTAGTTTCTCCTGTGGGAATCTCTGCTTGTGTCCCTTAAGGGAAGGCACTCCAAAGGTGTTGACCTGCCAAACATGAGCTTTGAAAAACTGAGGCAGGGAATTCAGGGACCCAGAGATTTGTGCCCATGGATTGTGAGTGTTGCTTGGGGATCACTGTCATGAGAAGACAGAAATTATTGTATTTCGTCTGATTCTCATGTAGCTCCTGTGAGACAGAGCTGGGTTGGGGCTTGTAAGTCATTCTTTGCTTTCTGTATTTTATCTGCCTCATTGGAAAGCCAACTTCAGAAGGGTTTGGGCTTTCTGTTGACAGTATCAGAGCAGGAGGTGACTGGTGCAAGCCCATACCTGTGGCAGCTGGAAGCAGAAGCTTAACCTTTGGTAGAATATGGTGATTTAAATGTCTGAGTTTAGCCTGGATACATCCAAAATCAAGGTAGTTTGTTGTTTTGTAGCATTTTAGGTTATGGCAACAAACTGGGTTTGTGTCCGCTGCAGTGTTGGGATGGTTGGTGGCTCAGCTTTGAGGTGGAAATAGTTTGAAACTACAAATTTGTGATGGCTGTTGTCTAAGTTGCTTTGTTCTTTGTGGCTGCAGAGGCTTCTGTAGAGTTTGTGGTGGGAGAGGGGGGAGAAGCTGAGGAAACTTCATGTTGCTTCAGCAGAATTTGAAGAGTTTTGCTTGTGATAATTGGTGATAGATCAAAGTGTCAGGTTTTAAATTGTCTACACCAGCTTATACAGATGCAATCTGTATATTTGACCAACTCCTTAAGTTTCATGTGCTGAATTTTAACATGAAAATGGCCTGCACAGGCATAAGACATGCCAAGGGTTGTCCTCTGTCCCTGTATCTTCTGAGGTGTTTGTGTAAATGATGGCACGTTCAGAGATAGGAACTTTGGAAAAGGACATGGAATGTTGGAAACTGCCTTCTGCAAAGTACACAAGACTTTCACTTAGGTTTGAATTGGAGGAACTAAGTTTCTAATTTATGTCGATGTCCACACTCACTGCAGTGCCTCCCAAGAAACACAGGATTTGTGGCTTCCCTCAGTTCTCTTTGGAAGATACAGTGGAGCTCAGCTGAGAAACTGCATAGTGCAGGCTAAGGGCTCTGCCCTCAGTCTGGGATGTTTTTCTCTCCTTAGTGTGGACTGTACCTTCAGTAGTAAGTTAAACCTTATATGAAAATTTATGGGAAGTTCAGTCACTACTAAACTCGGAATTAGTGGAGTTACCAAAAAATCCAAACAGGAGTGTTTGGCTCAGGATGTGTCATACTCAAATGTGTACAGAATGTTTATGCTGCAGTTTAATTAAAAAGTACCCACAGACTGCAAAGAAACATCTAAAATGTTTTTCTTAAAAATGAAAAAAGCATCCTAGAACTTTTAGGGTCTTATCACCAGCTGTTTAATAAATATTGCCATGTTAATAATATGCTACTGGCATATGCTGTCCTTGATATATGAAAAAACAACACTAGACTAATGGAAAATCCATGTTAGATGCTTTATACCTTCCACTTTTTAACTAGTTAAAACAGATATTTAATAAAAATAGTTGAAACTATTTCATAGCAGATAACTCACCAAATTTGTGATTTTTATCAGCTTTCATTTTGTGGAAGAAGTTTGTGTTGCACAGATCAGGCTGTTTGCAAATTGCAGTATGTGTCCCAAATCTGTTCTGCCAGGAGAGCCTTTAAATACAAAGTAAACATACAAATAAAGTTTGCAAAGAACAGAAGACCCGAAGTTGGTGTGATTAATTTGGTATCTTTGTTAGCTAATGGGGGCTGGAGGAGAAGAGAGGTATTTCCAAGTCCTGACATGGGGAAGTAGAGGTACTAAAGACAGTGGAATTAGTAGAACACTTGTTTGTGCATTAATCTTACGTGGGATGGAGAAGTGCACACTCCTGGCTGAGTGTCTGAGCAAAACACAGCATTGAGAGGCTGCAGCCTTTGTGAAATACCTGCATTTTACATCTGATATGAGAACACCCTGTGCAGAGGGGAGGGAAGGGAGAACTGCTCATTCTGGGCCTACAGGTGTCTGTCTGCTTCATATTCTTTCTGTCATCTTTCCCTGAAGTCACTCCATTCTCTGTGTGTTTATTGCTGAAGTGTTGTCAAGAGTTATTCTACCTTGCACTGTGATGAATCTGCCCTCTCCAGTTAAATATCCTTTTGTTTGTCTTCTTTAGAAGCCATTTAATGAAGTGGACTAGTAATAAATAGTAAAGAGGATGATGTGGAGTAGTTCTGGAGTGTCTTATGGATGTTTTTTAAAGAAAAAAACCTACAAAAACAATCCAGAAAGACAAGAAATCTTGAAAAGGAGTTAAGTGAACTTGCCTCCAATTCAGGTGTCGTGTTAACAGTATGGGATTATTTTCATTTTGCAAAAGGCTTTCAGGGGTGTAGCAAGATGCATGCTTTGCTCCAGTGTACTCTATCGTGGATGTACACACAGAGCACTTGGGAGAAACACTCTTCCTTTCTTACCATGTTTTCTTTCTTTCCTCTTTCTAATTTCCTTTCAATCCCAGATAAGGCCAGAACTGACGTGGTGTTTGGGGGCAGTAGGTTGTAGGTTGGCTCATAAGGTGTAGTTAAACATTAGTGTAGGATGAAAGGTCACCTGTATAGGAGACAATTCTTGAGTATTCATGTTGGGTTACAAAGCAAATTGCAAGAGCCAAGGTTTATCAAATCACCTATTATAGTATCTAGTTCTTGAATAGTCGTTGTGGTCAAGCTGTAGAAAGGTTACAGCTCTGCTTATTTTTTTTGTAAGTATTTCAGCTGTGGAGAAACTGTTGTGTGTTCTGTATTAGTCTGTGAATCCTGGCAGTACCTCAGAGCAGCAGCTGAGCTGCAGGTAACAAAAGACATCGAACAGATTTAGGCAACACCTATTGGAACATGTCCTTGACAAAAAGTAAGGAGGCTTTCTTCCAGCTCTGAGGTGATGGACTATTGACAGGGAATTCAATTCAGGCTTTGACCAACCTGGCTGAGCTGTGACCCTAGAAAAAAACCTCATTAATGTCAACTTGTTAATCTAGTGAAGTGTAACAAATGCACATAGTTAAGTGGTTTGTTCAAGGGAAGTGTGTAGATAGCCTGGGAAAGAAGAGGTAAAAATCCCTTGGTGAGGTAAAGCAGAAAAAAAGCCTGGTGGTACTTGCACATATCAGGAGGAGGAGAGGAATTCGTAGGAGATCTTTTTCTGTCTGTATTAAGATTTGATGATGGTGAGTTCTTGTATATCTGAAGACTAAGTTTGTCATCCTGCTAAAAAGTACTTAAGAGCTCTGGTATTTAGATTTGCTCAAGTTCAGTGTCTTAACTCTCTGAATTCCAGCTCTTGGGATACTCACTTGCCTTTTCCATGATCTGTAATTTCCATGTACAATGCCTTGTTCCCACAGAACTTGTTTTATTTATCAAGCCCTGAAAAGGTGTGTATGTGCAGAGTGAGTAAGACACTTGTCAATAAAATGTGCCATAAAGTTGTTGAGTTTTATAAAGCTCTGGCTTTTGACAACTTTTTCCATTACTGTAAAAGTTTGAACCTCCCTGAAATACAGTAGCAGAACCTGATACTGTAGTTGTTCAGCGTAGTTAACTTAAACGAGTAGCTCTGAGCATTGTAAAGTCATGATCCTATCAATGATAGGATCAGCTTAAAGGCAGCTTAATCCTTAGTGTTTAACAGGTGTTTCTTGGGGTGTGACTTCTTTTGTTCAGCTTTTCACAGAACTTCTCTTCTGTTTCTCTGTACAGATATTTGGTAGGTAGTTTAGTTCATGATTTCATACAGGGTAAGTGTCTTTAATTGTGCCTGTGTCAGTGATTTGGTATGTGCATTGGAGCTTGCTCTTCATTCCTACATTCTGTCAGGTATCATATAAATCCATAGATTTGTCTTTGGTTGAGAAAAAGCAGCTGTGGCACATAATTCCAGAGTGCCACTGGTTTGAGCACTGCGCAGTTTAGAAAACTTAAATGTGTTCTAATCCCTTTGTTGTTGCAGTGTTCTTGTGATGGCCAAAGATCCGTGTGCAGGTCCAGTGCTGAGGAAGCCGGAAACTTAACCTGTTTTAATTGGATTTCTTCCTCAACAACTGCAATTAAACTATTTCCCAGATTATATCATGTGGTGTAGGAATCTTGCTATGCATTAGGCCCATGACCTTTTTTGTGTAGCATTGGGGTAGGAGTCTTTGTTTGGGAGGACAGCAAAACCTGCTTGAGACAGTGTGGGAAAGGAGGCCTCCACAGACAGTCAGTGCTAAGTAAGTGATTAGGAAAAATAAAGGAAAGCTCCTGAAACCCTCTGGATTTGTCCAAAACTTGTCTAAATTATGTTTTGAAGACACAAAAACCTGAGACCCATTCTAGGTGAGTAGAAAATAGATGAGTATTCACCCTTCCACCTGCCTGTGGAAACATAAATTATTTTGTACACTCTTTTTATTTTAAAAGTGTTATTTTAAAGTGTTTCTCTTTGACATACTTGTATGAGTGAACAGGCTTCTTAACTTTTGATATTTCTCTATGTAAACTAGTTTAGAGCTGAAGCTGAATATCACTAAAATGAAACCCCCTTTAACTTGTTTTCGAGGTAGATCTACATAATGCCCATAGACCTGTAATCTTGGGTTTATCTGTGGTGTACTTGTCTAATTTGCCTGTACAAATTCAACTGGGTTTTATTTCTTCTTTCATCAGTAACTTCTGTGAAATACAGTCTCTGAATTTCTGTAGTGGCTAATTAAAGGTGGGGTTTTAGATGTTTGTTTTTGGGGTTTTTTTGCCTCCCTCCTTCTAGTTGGAAGAAAATTGCAGAGGTCATCCTACGTTATTTTAGACTGGGTGCCCAAGCCATGTTGCAGTAGCCACTGAGCTCCCTGTGTGTCTCAGTAATTTAAGACAGCTTGACAATAGTTGATTAGGAACTTGGCAGGGCTGGGGCAGCCTGCTGTGCTGCAGCTTGGGGCATGTATTGTCTAACAGGCTCTGCAGGTAGGACATGGCTTTGTACCATATCAGTATTTGTCTTGTGCTGTTGCACTGGGTTTTGCTCGAGGGCTGTGTGTGCCAGATGCAGGTGAATGGCAGACGGGCAAACAAGGCACCATCTGGCCCGTGGCGTTAAAACGGGGAAGGAGCTGCTGCTTTAGCAGGAGGTTCTGCATTGGGCTCAGGGGGTTGGAGTAACTGGAGCTGTGCAGCTCAAAGGCAGCTGGGCATTCAGCCTTGGGCAGGGCAGAGTGGGCACTTCTTGGTTCACTTGCATGACAATACTGAAATCACGCCTCTAAATGGAAATCTGCACTAATCAACTGATTGTTTTTTTCTCTTTTTTTCACTGATAATAAATGCCCCCCTGTCCCAACTTCCTCACACCTGTTTACTTGGTCTCAGCTTGTCCACCTGCCTTCTAGCTCTTGTTTTCTGGCACTGTCACTGATCTGTACTTCATGAAATATTCTGTGCTTGCATTCATGTTGTCTTACAGAAGGTAAAAGCTCATTCAAAGTAGTTCCTTTCTTCTGAAGGGAATCTTCTACTTCATTCTTGCCAGGCTGTGGGTTGTTTTTTTTATAATGGTAGTGAAAGCTTGAGCTGCTGTAGAGACAGTGACTTCTGGCTCCTGCTGACCAAGGGGTTCTAGAGAAGCTGAAAATGAAGGTCAGATAAGATTTTTAATTCTGTTGCTTGTGATGCTTTTTGTTGGGAGTCTGTAAGAATTCATATCAATTCAGTCTGGTAAAAACAGTTTTGGTCAGAATTTGGCTGCTGGAAAATGNGGCATTCAGCCTTGGGCAGGGCAGAGTGGGCACTTCTTGGTTCACTTGCATGACAATACTGAAATCACGCCTCTAAATGGAAATCTGCACTAATCAACTGATTGTTTTTTTCTCTTTTTTTCACTGATAATAAATGCCCCCCTGTCCCAACTTCCTCACACCTGTTTACTTGGTCTCAGCTTGTCCACCTGCCTTCTAGCTCTTGTTTTCTGGCACTGTCACTGATCTGTACTTCATGAAATATTCTGTGCTTGCATTCATGCTGTCTTACAGAAGGTAAAAGCTCATTCAAAGTAGTTCCTTTCTTCTGAAGGGAATCTTCTACTTCATTCTTGCCAGGCTGTGGGTTGTTTTTTTTATAATGGTAGTGAAAGCTTGAGCTGCTGTAGAGACAGTGACTTCTGGCTCCTGCTGACCAAGGGGTTCTAGAGAAGCTGAAAATGAAGGTCAGATAAGATTTTTAATTCTGTTGCTTGTGATGCTTTTTGTTGGGAGTCTGTAAGAATTCATATCAATTCAGTCTGGTAAAAACAGTTTTGGTCAGAATTTGGCTGCTGGAAAATGTTTTTTTACATTGCAGAGATACAGTTACTTTGTTTAATTTTGAAGAGAAGAAGTGTTATTTCCACTGTTGTTAAAGTTTGGGAACTACACTTCTGTTAGCACCAGGTAGCAGGGTTGCACAGAGACTGTCACAGCATAAACTTTGCTGTCTAGCAACTTGTCAGTAATAGTAGTTTTCAAGTTCCTGTAGAGGTGAAGTCAAGCTCTTGCTGTGGCATCTGATTTGGCAGAGAAACTTTGCTCTGTGACACAGGTGTACAGAAGAAACTTTGGACATGTTTGTTCCTCGCTCTTCCTTTCCCATGTGCTAAAAGGAAGAAGTCTGTCAACCAAGAGATGAAACATGGCTCAGTATTTTGCAGCTGCCATTTGCTGGGCTTGTGTGTGTCTTCCCTGTGGTGCACCAAGTCTGTGTTACTGATGTGGCTTAAATGTGGCTGAAATACCTCTGGGCAGCTTCTTGAGCTGTGCTGTCCTGGTCAGACTGTCCTTTTAGTGACTATAGATTGATTCAGAAGTTTCTGGCTTCCTGTGTTTTTGATAGTCTTTATATTTGTGAATAGAAAAAACATTAACTGCTGCAGAGTTGACCGAATTGTGCAACAGAACTTAATGTTTAGCTGACTAAAAAGCCAACATGGAATACAACACTGAATTCAGACTGAGAAACTACAGGTGTGAAGCGTTGAGTCCTTGCCCTGTGCTCCTGAAAGAGCTTTCTCTTCCTTCATTAATGAATTCAAGTCAAACCATACACTGCAGGAAAACTTGTCCAAGTTGGGACGTGTTACAAATGGTGACATGGAAAGGTAACAAACTTGCTTTATTTGGAAAAGAACTGAATTTTTTGAATTTTTTTACGAGGGCACATTCTTTAAGTTGTGAATAAAAGTTCTTAGAGTTTCTTTTTATAGGTAACTCCATTATCAGTGCTCTCAAAACCAAGGGGTAGTTGCTGTTGACAACACTTTTCATACATAATGTGGAACTGTAAAGAAGCAAGAGAAAAAAATGAAATGCTTTTTATTTTTCCTGACTTCTCATTTGGATGAGGATCAAAGGTCTGAATGACACTTCTGTTGTTTTGTGAACCGAAGTGCAGTCCAAGGAGTAACCCAAATTGTGATATTTCTGTCCTTGATGAACATGAGAAACAAAGCAGTGAGGGGACAGAACTGAAGAGGGATGTCCTTAAGAGAGCATTATGTTCATTCCATGCAACTGCTGCACTTTTTCTCTGCAGACTGTAGTATCTGGCTTTCCAGAAGAAAGGACTGCAGGAAATAAAGGCCTAATGTTACCTTAATGTTAGGTAGCTCCTTTAACCAGCTTTCAAGAATTCAGTTAAAATTTACTCCTGCTTAATTTCTCAGTGCACAAGAATATGATGATTGTTCTGTTCATTAATGAAATGAAGTTATGGGTGCCTGTGTTCCATGGGCTGAGAACACCTGTTTTACAGTCAGACCTGAGCTCATCATCCTTGTGTCCTGTACAACCATATCCAGAATGCAACATGAGCAGCTTTTTTTCAGTTCCTCTAAGATATCCAGGTGAATGGGGTTATTCTGCTGTATAATTTCTGTGTGTGCTTTTTTTCTTGGTTGTTTGTTTTAAAGGTAACTGCCCTCCATCCTTGTGTTTCTCTTGTTCTTGAGCTGACAGGTTGGTTGTATGGGCTGCCAGTGGCAGTAGGTGAAGGTGCTGCCTTGGGGCTGTGGCACGTGTGGCCTGTTGGATCACACAGTCCTACCAGGCTGGGCATTCCCCTGACGAGGAGTGCTGTGCATTTTTTCAGAAGGTTTTCTTACCTCCTGTGGGAACTTGTAAACCTTCAGTTTTAGGCAATGGATATTCAAACTGCTAGTTAGCAATGCAGTTCCCACTAATTCCAACCATAGGATCACAGATGAAGATTTTTGGCTCTTCTCCTTTCCTGTTTCATGGCAAGGCTTTCTCTTCCCAGTCCTTGTCCATGTGCCATTACATACAGACAAAGATACAGTCTAGAGGTTTAACCTAATGCTTACATCCTTTTATGTTCCAAGCCACTTGTTTTGCTGATTCTGTGAGGGTGACCTTTGGCTTTGCCACTCTCTTGGCTCGAAAGCTGGGCAAGTTCTGAGCTCTTGAAAGGCTGGGTGAGGGGAAAGCTGACTTCCTGATTTAGTGAGGCCCAAAGGCTGCCGTCATCTTCTGTTGGCAATTTGTTGTAAAGTCAGTGGAACAGAGGATGGCTCTGTTCCTTTACTGATGTATTTTTTTTCTTTTTAGTCTGCAGCTTCAGTATATTTATGGCCTGCTGGTGTTGAAAAAGTTTTCTGCATTATTTGTACCTTTCTTTAGTTGGTGGAATATTTTTGAAATAGTTAAGAAATGCTTCCACACTAATGATTCTCAACTAAAAAGAACTCTTCTACTGTAAATTAATTTAGAAACAATATTGTGCTGAAGCTTTTCTTATTTTTGTTGGCAGTTTGGAAAAGCCATCTTTGGCTGTCAGTTTATATATTGTCTGAAGTCACTCAGTGTAAAAATGGACCTGTGAGCTAAATCTGTAATACCTTCCGGGACTGGACTCCTTTGAAGTTTGTAGCTTCCCTACCCATTTTCCTTACTTCCTCATCTTAGTCCAGGATTGGGCTTTAGAGTTGCTGAAGGGGAAGGAGCTCATTCTCTGAGCTGTGTGTATTTCATGGTCATGGTTGGTAGCTGCTACCGCTTAGAACGAGAGATCCCTGACATAATCTGAGGTGCTGCTTTGAGCAGGTGGTTGGACCATATGATTTCAAGAGATCCTTTCCAGCCAAGGTGTTTTTGATCATTGACTTAACTCCTGTACTTCAGTTGAGCTCTACATCTTTACATTTGCCTCTGTGTGCTGTTAAACTCCACTTGTCTTCCCATCGATACCATATTCATGTCTTCAAAGAGAATTGACAAAAAGGATGCATCTCTTTCATTCTGTAGAAGTTCTGTGCAGAAGGAGTTGTAGAAATCTGTTTCTTTACAATGGTGTGTGCTTGTTTTCAGAAGAAACTTCCTTGATACCTACTTGTCTGTCACCTTAGCAATGAAGTAATGTCACAGTGTTAAGAGGCTGTACAGTCTTGTTTGCCCTGAAGATTTTTCTGTCCTGAATTTGCTCTGGTGTGTTTGTGCTTGCTTTTGTGTGTGTGTAGTTTCCTAGTTTCCCTTTAGCATTGCAGAAGGGGAATACCAAGGGAATACAGTCCAGCCTAATACATGATTCAGTATGATTTTCTTGTGTGGTTTCTGTATCAAAAGGAGTTAATCTGATGCAAGTCACCATGTGAGTTTTACCATCATGAAATGCAGTGTGGCAAGTAAGTCATGGTGCTCTTGTGTCTTTAAATTGTGTAGACGTTGTGGAGGGAAGGTAGAAATGGAAACGGATAGGAAGACCAGGCTATCATTTTTCTTATGTTGGAAGAAGTAAAGTTGTCATTCCTTAAAGCTCAATGTTTTCATGCAGCTGAGTAACCCAAGATTTACATGAATGCAGACAAAATGTTATGTGCCTTACTGTACTTGGCAGCACCTTGCAGCTCATGGGAGAATATAGGTTTCCCTTTTTATGTACAGAAATCTGCTGTCTGGAAAAAGGTGGGGGATGGTGAGAATTTAGGAAATGTCGTGGAAAACTTTTCTAGGAAGTTTTCAGTATGTTATTGCATCCACTCACTAAATTCTTCCATGAACTAGTTCTACAGTCGGAAGGGACAGGAGGCCACTAAATTAAAAATACAAGCTTTTACCTGCATGCAGCTTTGACATGAAATTTATGTTCCAAGGCGAGGACCTCACTGGAAAAAGAACTGGGCAGAGTGGGTAACTATTGAATTTGGAGAGTATAGCAAGGAAGAATATTGTGTCAAAATCAGTTGCACAAGACTGAATTTAAAGTAACTTTCTGGACTAAGAAGTCATTTTATTTAAGTCAGCTGGTGAAGTACAAGTAATTGAATGAGTACTTGCAAGTACTTACTTGTAAGGCAAGAAAATAGGTGTGTATGTCTGCAGGTAAATGAGGAGAACCTTGTGAGCAGTGAGCAAAAATGAGGTGCAGCTCTGAGATCAGTTGAAAATGAAGTAATACAGATCTAAGACAATTCAGTGGTTACTAAACCGTAGGCAGTAAGTTCTTCAGTTTACTTGCAATTACAGTCTCAACTCTGAAATGTGTTTGCTTATATATTTAAAATGCTGCCTCTGTCTTAAGTGACTAGATTTATCACAGAAACAGCTGATCAAGTAAATTAATGTTGTCTACACTGAAGTAAAGGAATACAAATTTGAAGTCTCAGACTTAATATTTTCTGATATGTACACTGAACTCTGGGTTCTGGCTGGCAGAATGTGTAACTTGCTGGAAGAAAATGTTCTGAACTTACAAGGCATATAAACATCCTCCTGTCTTGTCCTTTGCCTAATACTGACATCAGAGCAGTAAGTCTCTGCATTTTGAGGCACAGGGTTGCTGCAGCAGCACTCAATAAGCACAGGAGGGTTTGGGCTGAGGTATGAAAGAGGAAATGTGTCTACCCAAGTACTGAGCTCAACTGCAAGCAGGTATTACAATGGTGCAGAGGTGCCAGACATCTTGAAATATTCTGGAAGTTGGAGTGCATGAGCCTGGAAGAATTCTTGCATTACCAAGATTCCTGTGAAGAACTTAAACACAAAAAAACAAAGTAAGTTTTAGAGCTCATGCAGGCAGATTAAGGAAGCCATTTTGAAAGATTTCAGTTTTTTTACAGGTGTTGTTACTGGTTTGCCTTGTGACACTGCTGGAGATCCCAGAGCCTATTGGAGTTCTTAATTCACTCATTTTCTTTTCTCTCTGTAGCCTGTGTTATGGTAGCTGCGGTTCCCAGTGTCCCTCAGGGAGTGATCAGGCTGTTAAGTAAAAGCTGAAAGGCCTGTAAAAGGCCTGTTGTGTAGTTGTCTGTTTCCTCTGTTTGCTTCAAAAACATGAACGAGTGTTAGTCACTTCCTGCTGGCTTCTCCACGAGAGGAAAGGTAAAGGCTTCACTGCAAGTTAACAGGTAGTTTGTCAGCTGGGAATGTGGGGTTATGAAACATTAACTAAAACAGCTTGTTCTCAGGTAACTTTTTGCAAAGACTGTCAAAGGAGGCACAGGTACAGTTGTAGCTTTTTCTTATTGATGGTGAAAGTGGGGAAGAGTGTTCAGTGTAGTTGAGGAAATTGTCTTAAAATCTGATTGGCACATTTGGCTGATCTCTGCTGGGCTGCACATTTCCTTTGAATTTAGGTGTCTAAAAATGGGAAGGAATAAGCTAAGGGCTGGGAGTGAGACTCACAAATGGAAGTAAAAGTCTGAATGAGGATAGTTCAGATTTAGGAACCTCTGTGCTCTTTTGTCATTTGAGCATCTGGCAGACAGTTATGGAAAGATGTCTTTTTACTGGACTAACTGGGCATGGGGTGTTGTGTGGCTCCAGATACTTGCAGAGAGACTTAAGTTAGTGTTTTGTTAAAGGTCACAGCTGAATCATAGAGCACCATTATATTTAAAAGCAAACTGGGAGTCTTATGGTAACAATGAGAAAGTACACAATAAGAAACAAAGTTGAGAGTTTTCAGTATGGAAGATAACTCTGGGCATTATCTTGACAGATGCCTTACAGAATAAAACAGCTGTCATTTCATCTACACAGCTGCAGATATCATGTGTGTGACAACACACTGTGCTGCATAACTTCTAAGCACAGTCTTTTTCAAGTGTCTGCCTAAGCCGGTGTTGTGGTTTCCCCCCAGCAAACAGCCAAGCCCCAGGCTCATTCCCCCACCAGCAGGACTGGGGAGAGAATCAAAAGGGCAAAAGCTGGAGAACTCAAGAGCTGAGATAAAGATGGTTGAATAGGGAAAGGAAGAACTGCTCATGCAAGCAGAGCAAGACAGGGAGTTCATTTACTGCTTCCCAAGGACAGGCAGGTGTTCATCCATCTCCAGGAGAGCAGGGCTCCATCATGTGCAGTGATGACTTGGGGAGGCAAATGCCATTGCTGCATATGTCCTCCCCTTCTTTCTTCCCCCTACTTTATGTACTGAACATTATGGTGTGGACCAAACATTATTTGGTCAGTTTTGGTCCTCTCACTTCCCATGCACTCCCAGCCTCCTTGCCAGTGTGACAGTGTGGAAAGCAAAAAGGCCTTGGCTCTGTGCAAACACTGCTCAGCAATAACAAAAACATCTCTATTATCAACACTGTGTTCCACACAAAACCAAAACATAGTCCATACTAACCACTGGGAATAAATTTAACTCTGTCCCAGACAAAACCAGCACACCTGGACAGATCTCAGTGTTAAGCTGAAGTTTCCCTTGGCAGGGCCAGGATTGCCTGTGTGATGTTCTCTTCAACTGACACTTGTGGTGTTGTGTGGAGCAGCCCGTGTTCTGGCCTCTGACCTAGCAGAGCAGTAAGTGAGCAGTGCTCCTTGCAGAAGGAAACCTGCTGGAATGCCCATCCTTAGTGTCAGTGCAGAATGAGACAATAGTTCTGTGGCATCTGTTCTGTGGTATGACTGAAAGTTTGACATAAGTACAGAGTTTCAACCTCAGCTGGCCCTTGTACAGAAAGACACACTATTCCTTTTAGAAAATAAACAAAATGCACCTCATTTCTGATAGTGAAGAGAAGAATTTCAAAAGAATTTTTCATACAAGGAAACAAGGAATGCACAACATTTGACAGTCAGTACCTGTGATGGGCTTCAGCTGGGCCCCCTGAGTAGTGCTGGAGCCTTGGTCAGCTTTGTGCCTTGGTACTCTGAAGAGAATGCTGCCACTTGGGCTCTCCTCAGCTTGACTGATCTGGCTGTACCAGCAAGTTGGCAGGATTTCCAGCTATTGCAGGCCTTTTCTGTTTCATTGTAAGTCTTTTTGTGCTCTAAAGTGTAAGAAGTTGTAGACTGATGGTGCCATATGTTACTGAAAAGCTTTAAACCCTTCTGTTAATGAGAATATTTTCTATGATTAAAGAGTTAGAAGTGAAGACAAAGCTCACCTTTGGAGGAGTAGGATATACAGCTCTCTCAACTTCTTAGTCATCAAGACTTGTAGCTGTGGGATACATTGAATGATTATATTTTGTGGCCTTCTGTATTTTGTGCTTTACTTGTATTCTTTTAAGTTCCTAAGCAGAAGGTAAAAAACCCCAAAAACCAGTGAAGGTAAAAGTGATTTGTTAATTAATCCTACTTTCTGCTTTTGGTATCTGCTGGTAAGTGGGACCTCATAGTGGAAAGAACATGAGGAACTTTTAGAAGGTGCTGTGGGGGTTGTTCTGTGGGGATTAGGATGGGGAACAATTCTTCTGCCTAATTTGTAGTCTTACTTGATTCCTGGAGCTTCTNAAAGCAAACTGGGAGTCTTATGGTAACAATGAGAAAGTACACGATAAGAAACAAAGTTGAGAGTTTTCAGTATGGAAGATAACTCTGGGCATTATCTTGACAGATGCCTTACAGAATAAAACAGCTGTCATTTCATCTACACAGCTGCAGATATCATGTGTGTGACAACACACTGTGCTGCATAACTTCTAAGCACAGTCTTTTTCAAGTGTCTGCCTAAGCCGTTGTTGTGGTTTCCCCCCAGCAAACAGCCAAGCCCCAGGCTCATTCCCCCACCAGCAGGACTGGGGAGAGAATCAAAAGGGCAAAAGCTGGAGAACTCAAGAGCTGAGATAAAGATGGTTGAATAGGGAAAGGAAGAACTGCTCATGCAAGCAGAGCAAGACAGGGAGTTCATTTACTGCTTCCCAAGGACAGGCAGGTGTTCATCCATCTCCAGGAGAGCAGGGCTCCATCATGTGCAGTGATGACTTGGGGAGGCAAATGCCATTGCTGCATATGTCCTCCCCTTCTTTCTTCCCCCTACTTTATGTACTGAACATTATGGTGTGGACCAAACATTATTTGGTCAGTTTTGGTCCTCTCACTTCCCATGCACTCCCAGCCTCCTTGCCAGTGTGACAGTGTGGAAAGCAAAAAGGCCTTGGCTCTGTGCAAACACTGCTCAGCAATAACAAAAACATCTCTATTATCAACACTGTGTTCCACACAAAACCAAAACATAGTCCATACTAACCACTGGGAATAAATTTAACTCTGTCCCAGACAAAACCAGCACACCTGGACAGATCTCAGTGTTAAGCTGAAGTTTCCCTTGGCAGGGCCAGGATTGCCTGTGTGATGTTCTCTTCAACTGACACTTGTGGTGTTGTGTGGAGCAGCCCGTGTTCTGGCCTCNCATGATGTCATATGGTATGGAATATCCCTTTGTTCAGTTTGGGTCATCTATCCCAGCTGTGTGTCCTCCCAAACTCAAATGCACCCCCCAACTTTCTTGCCAGTGTGACAGTGTGGAAAGCAAAAAGGCCTTGGCTCTGTGCAAACACTGCTCAGCAATAACAAAAACATCTCTATTATCAACACTGTGTTCCACACAAAACCAAAACATAGTCCATACTAACCACTGGGAATAAATTTAACTCTGTCCCAGACAAAACCAGCACACCTGGACAGATCTCAGTGTTAAGCTGAAGTTTCCCTTGGCAGGGCCAGGATTGCCTGTGTTATGTTCTCTTCAACTGACACTTGTGGTGTTGTGTGGAGCAGCCCGTGTTCTGGCCTCTGACCTAGCAGAGCAGTAAGTGAGCAGTGCTCCTTGCAGAAGGAAACCTGCTGGAATGCACATCCTTAGTGTCAGTGCAGAATGAGACAATAGTTCTGTGGCATCTGTTCTGTGGTATGACTGAAAGTTTGACATAAGTACAGAGTTTCAACCTCAGCTGGCCCTTGTACAGAAAGACACACTATTCCTTTTAGAAAATAAACAAAATGCACCTCATTTCTGATAGTGAAGAGAAGAATTTCAAAAGAATTTTTCATACAAGGAAACAAGGAATGCACAACATTTGACAGTCAGTACCTGTGATGGGCTTCAGCTGGGCCCCCTGAGTAGTGCTGGAGCCTTGGTCAGCTTTGTGCCTTGGTACTCTGAAGAGAATGCTGCCACTTGGGCTCTCCTCAGCTTGACTGATCTGGCTGTACCAGCAAGTTGGCAGGATTTCCAGCTATTGCAGGCCTTTTCTGTTTCATTGTAAGTCTTTTTGTGCTCTAAAGTGTAAGAAGTTGTAGACTGATGGTGCCATATGTTACTGAAAAGCTTTAAACCCTTCTGTTAATGAGAATATTTTCTATGATTAAAGAGTTAGAAGTGAAGACAAAGCTCACCTTTGGAGGAGTAGGATATACAGCTCTCTCAACTTCTTAGTCATCAAGACTTGTAGCTGTGGGATACATTGAATGATTATATTTTGTGGCCTTCTGTATTTTGTGCTTTACTTGTATTCTTTTAAGTTCCTAAGCAGAAGGTAAAAAACCCCAAAAACCAGTGAAGGTAAAAGTGATTTGTTAATTAATCCTACTTTCTGCTTTTGGTATCTGCTGGTAAGTGGGACCTCATAGTGGAAAGAACATGAGGAACTTTTAGAAGGTGCTGTGGGGGTTGTTCTGTGGGGATTAGGATGGGGAACAATTCTTCTGCCTAATTTGTAGTCTTACTTGATTCCTGGAGCTTCTTGAAGTATTTCTGACATGCCAGATGTCAGTTTTGAGGTTGTGTTATTACAGTGTAACAAGACTGAATCTGAGCTGGCAGAATCCTGATCAATAACTTCTTGTGCAGTGCAGGTGTCTTGATGATATGCACATTGCTTTTAGTATGATATGTGAGGTAATGGTTTGCATAATACCAGTTTATGTGCTTGGTTTCTTATGGCCTACAGTAAAACTGCATCATTTATGATTCTTTCCAACCACCCCCCACTCGGCCTTTGTTCAGTTCTATAGGCCCTTTCAGAGGAATAGACAATTATAGTCAACTATTCACTGGCTTTGCTGACGGTGCCATGTCCTGAGTTATTTCATTGGAGACATTTGAATTTGCTCTGCAGCTGAAGTGTTTTAAACTTCTTCCTGGCAGACTTCTTGCTTACTGTGGTGTAGTTATAATAGACACCCAATCAGCATATCAACTGTTGTGTTCTTAAACTTGGGGTGCTTGCCTTCTTATGGCTTCTTTTTCATCTGGAAATACCTCTTTATACCAGATTCCACAGAATTAGCAACAGTAGAACTGGATTTGCTGGTTGTGGTCCTGTTGCTGTGCTCTCCACACCAAAGTACTAATTTGGCACAGGATACGGAAGTCACCTCTTCATTGAGGAATTGAGTGAGGCTTGTTCTTGAAATACCTCTGTTTCTGAGGACTGCAGCTGGGTATTATGATAGTCTTCCATAAAGAACTACTAAAATAGTATCTGTAGACCTCTAGCAGTCACAAAGCAATTCCAATAGTAGCAACACAAGGCCATCATATTGATTATTTTAAAGAAATAATTGTGTGCGCTCATTAATCCTTGTGTCTCAAATACCTTTTTCTACTCATTAAGCTCTCATAAGCAAGGACTTCCTGCTTATATAGCCAGATCTCTTTTTTCTGAGTTATAAATCTTGCTTTACACAAGTGGAAGTTGCATAAATCTGACTGAAGAAAACTACTGTGCTTTTAAAACAGTTTCTGAGTTACTTCTGTGATTTTGGGAATGCTGCTGCTTATTCCTGAGACTGGCATTGTCACCTCCCACAGTGGGAGTTAAAATACTTGGATACTGTTGCTTTCTGTTCAGCATCGAGTCTTTCCTTAATGAACAGAGGTTCTTCTAAATTGCATCTGTCTTGTCTCAGCGTAACTACAGAAGCCTGCCAGAAAAAAAGCATGTTGTCATAGAATCATAGAGGGGTTTGTAGTTTGGGTTGGAAGGGACCTTTAAAGGTCATCTAGTCCAGTAGTTCATCTGAGTGCTGCATATACCAAAAAGGGGTTGTCCTGTATTAAGACTCTAAATGTTCTTGAGGAGAATCTTCGTCTGTGTGTCTTTTGACTAAAAGTTGTTAAAAGATTTGTCTTAAGTTTTTACTTAAACGTTAGTGTTTTACGTTTGCCTCTGGAGGCACGACAGCTTTCACTGTCACATGTCTTACAACTCTCTTTTTGTCTTTTCAGTGAATGATAGTGTCTAGAAAGGGTATGTCCCTTCAGGAGAGAGGTGCCAATGTCCAACCGGCCTAATAACAATCCAGGGGGGTCACTGCGACGTTCACAGAGGAGCACTGCCGGGGCCCAGCCGCAAGACGACGCAGTAGGAAGGTATGGCTGTCACCTGGGGGTCTGTTTGAATGTATAGAAGTAACATTGGTGGGATTTAATTAGAGAACAAAGTTTTCCAGCCTGCAGTTGAAGCACTGAAATTTGCATAAAATCTTTTTGCCCCTGAAAGTCTCTCTACTGTTACTGCTTGGGATAAACCATGGGTAACTCACTGCTATGTGCTCAGTTAGAAGAGCAGCAGTTGATCTATGGGGGGAAAAAGTCTAAGTGATCTGTGTTCCATAATAACAAATTCCTTCCCTCTCTTCCTAACCTGATAACAGAAATGGTGGGGGGGCAGGGGGTGTGGGTAGGGAGAGTCTCTTATTGGAAACTTGGAAAAATCTGTGCCCCTGTTAAAGGAGACTAAATAACTGGTACCACTCTGTTCCTTTTGCACTGCATATTAATCCTGTGCTTTTGAATAATTATAGAAAAAAGGTTTACCATCCATTAATATGCCTGATGTAGTGAGTGAGTGAGCCAGGTTGTATTTTTCTCTAAGTGGATGCCTTTACAGTGCAGAACAAATATGCTGAAAGCTTTCCTATGGGTAGCTGTATAATTATTGCCATCAGTGAGTGAAGCCTGTGTAAGTGTTTCTTGAATTGTTAAAATACTAGTCTAATGTAGAAAGGTTACAGTATGATAAGAGGCAACATCTGTGCATATTCTGATCACTCATATATATTACTTGTGCAGTTGTTTGAATATGTGCACTGTGGGCTTTAAAATATTGCAGGTCAGTAGGACTGTTGAGGTTTAACCCAAGCCAGCAGCTGAGCCCCAGGCAGGTGCTCACTCACTCCCCCACCAGCTGGATCAGGGAGAGAATAGGAAGGATAGAAGCCAGAAAACTCAGGAGTTGAGATAAAGACAGTTTAACAGGGAAAGCAAAAGCCACACAGACAAGAAAAATATTAATTCGCTGATTCCCATGGGCAGGCAGGTGTTCATCCACCTCCAGGACAGCAGGGCTCCATCACACATAGTGGTGACTTGGGAAGACACATGCCATCACTTTGAATGTCCCCCTTCCTCCTCATTCCCCCCACTTTATGTACTGAGTGGAATGCTGCTGAATAGAATGGAATATCCCTTTGGTCAGTTTTGGTCACCTGTCCTGGCTGTGTCTCCTTCCACCTTTCCAACTTCCTTGCCAGTGTGGCAATACAAAAAGCAGAAAAGACCTTGACGCTGTGCAAACACTGCTCAGCAATAACGAAAACATCACTGCATTATCAACCCTGTGTTCAGCACAAATCCAAAGCATAGCCCCATACAAGCCACTGGGAATAAATTTAACTCTACACCAGATGAAACCAGCACAGGCACAAAAGCAGCTTTTTATTGTGAAGGAATTGGGCTATAAGGTTTAATGAAGATAAGGTGTATTTCTTACTAGTCTGAGAGCAGGTTGAACAACTGTTCAGTAGGTGATGAAGACCAACTGTTCTTCTAAGGAAACTCTGGGAGAATAATTCAATCTGAAAAATGCAGCTTCACATTCTCTAAACTAATCTGTACAAATGGACAAACAGATGATAAACACAGGGCTTCTCTTGTGGACTAATGTGGCATAAGGAGGGGGAAGTGGCTGCCTTCTGTTGCTGATTATTTTGTAGACTAGAATTGTTTTGAGGAAATTTCTTTTAAGTGAGGCATAGTGAGCTCTTCATTCCCTTCAGTCTGTGTTGTCTCTGAATCTCAGTGGATCTTTGTTAGATATTACTCTGCCAACTCTTTTACTCTGAACTTCACCTGGAGTGAATAACTCCTTTCCTATAATAAAGAATTAGAGGCAAGTTACTTGGACAAGGGGTGGGGGATTCTTAGGTTTCATAGCAGAATCCCTGGGAGAACCTCTTCAGTGGATCA
>VYZS01028836.1:0-10554 GCA_013400695.1 Neodrepanis coruscans | reverse complement strand
AAAAAAAAAAAAAAAAATTGACCTGGTGGCCAAATTATTCAAAAAAATATTAACGTAGGGGCCTTATTTTGGTAGCAACAGGATTAATATTAAAATTGGGTGTAAAATAATGCCATTTTTATTAAATAAGATGAATTGGCTGCTCAGAAACAATTTTATTTAAAATATTTTCTGTAAATAACATCAAGATATTTTTTATATCTTGGAAACATCATCTTCTTAAAATTTAAGACATTCCCACCAGGCTGTGCTGGACCATATCTAATGGTCTCTTGTGACACTAAACAAACACTGCATTAAAGAACCACTGAACTGTTGATGTTACTATAAAAATTAGACATTCCTCACAGACCTTATCTTTTGGTGAGTATTCTCCATCTCAGCAGCAGAATACTTTTAATCTTCTGTGTCCCTATTATTAACAGATTGATGCAGGCTAGAAGAGTTCATTGTGACAACCTTAAAGAAGTTACTGTGGATCCAAAATACTCATCAGTAGTTCCTCTGATATAATGCCCCAGACCAAAGTAAACCCAGTCTCAAACTGAAGCCTCTGTCCTACACCCGAGTAACTACTGAATTAATCTAAAAGTGCACAAAGGGAAGAACATGTGAGAATCTTTGCAGAATCAGGACTCAAGAGAAATTTATCTTTCTGGATGATTAATTTGATAGCTGTCAGATGTCCATTTAGGATCTACACCATGATTTTAGAGGTCTCAATTTTTAATCTCAAATTCTCCCTGTCCCAGATGGTTTTAAATATAGGAATTATTGTTGACCCATTGTTCCCACTGTCAGTAATTGCTGATTTGTACTCTTCATCACTCACACTTCATTAACTCAGTTTTCAGTGTTGGCTATAAAAAATCTAATGGAATTTCTGAATTGCTTTGAAGCACTAACATCAGAACAGGCATGAATTAGAACAAGTTGAAAAATAGAAAACTAAACATCTCAACTACAATGGCTAGCAAAAAATCATTGATTCCGGTAGTGCAACATCAATTGAGAAGAAATACTTCTTCTCCAAAGTTTTGTCTCTTTTTAATAAAAAGAAGTAAAAAAAGAAAAAGACCTGTTGTAGTCTTCTGAATGCTTGCTTATCAAATGCATTTATATAAAATACATCAGATCCATTTAGTCTGCCATATTAAACTGTACTATTTCAAATGAGTAATTTACATTTCATGCCATAGGAAATCAAAATGCCATGAAAGCAGTAATTTTGACAACCAATTTGAAATGTCTAGGAGGGTCTTGAGTTTCAGGTCTAAGAACACACTTTATGAAATGCAGGTTGCTATGAAGGTATTTCATGTTCCTGGAGAAACCCAGAATCAGCAGTCACATTTGGAAGTCTTGTCCTTAAGATTCCTTCCCAGCATCAGAACAATTGCTACACAGTAGCCACTGAGAAGAGAGTGCTCTTCCCTCTGCTCTTTTCTCAAACACTGCAATGATGGAATAGGGCAGAAGAAAGCACAGAGAGTTATGGACTGAGCAGATTCCTTCTCATGCAGATGTGGACTAAAGCTTTCACAGAGACTTCACAGCATGCATTGCTTTGATTGCCTGATCTTAATTGAAATTTTAGGCTTCTGATATATATTGTGTCCTAAAATAAAAAGTGACGGACATGAGGAAAATATTGAAGCAATTAATCTGGTTAGATACCTTGGAGTACTTTGAGGTAAAAGGGAAATTTCTCACTAACAACCAGTTTTATTAAAAAAAAAATCAAGTTAAAATCTTTGGATTTTTAAGGAAAAGTTATGCCGCAGTTCATCTTTCCATTCCTGGTAGAAAGACAATAAAAGGATCTGCACTTCATTGGTGTTTAGAAAGAGAAGGACCTGCCTGACCTCACTTTTCTTATTTCTGGAAAAGCATGTTTTTCACCTCTCACTGTTGCAGAGAATACTTCAAATGAGAACACGCACATATGAACCAGTCTAAAACTGTCTCATAAATAGTTTCCAGCCTTCCTATTTTCTGATTTTCAATTGCATCTTGGCAGAGTTAGTAGTATTAAATATAAGAATGCATGCACACAGGCTCATGAAAAGTGTCAAACTTACCTTTTATCTTGTTCCTCAGCTTTTCCAGTGAGTCTAACAGTCTGTGCCAACAGGTCCTCAGCATACCTCCAGCTCCTCAGGTTCCTAGTGGTGAGCAGACGCCCAGTCATTTTGGAGAGTTTTTGGTTAAAAATTTATCAAACATTTATCACTTTCTCACTTCAAGGCAGTCCATTCGCCTTTCTACATGTAAACAGCAAGTAACTATTACAGCCTTCTTGCAGTAAAACTAAAACCAAACAAAAAGAAGCCCACAGGTATATGAGAAGAAGAAAACCTCTGTTCTGCTGATCATTTATTTTAAAATTTATTTATTTGCTTGTTGAATGAAAAATGCAGCTACATTTCTTTTTAGAATCAATGTAGATAATATTGCTTTCACATGTATTTTTATGGGTAATAAAAGATAATTACTTTCAAAAGAAAGACAGAGCTGTATTAGACTGACAAGCACCACATCCTCCTGATTCAAATTTCACAGGCTTCAGAAAAAGAATAAGATTTTTGGCTAGTCTGTAAGTTTCAGCATCTTACAAAAAAAGTTGCATCGGAATGCAATGACAAAGTGACCAACCATTACCTTACAGTATTTCTGAGAAAACTGCATATTTATGCATTCATGTTTATGCCAGCAATATTTTTCAAGACCAGAGTATATGAATACTTCAGAGTTATTTGTTATTTAAAGCCAAGAATTTATGTTTGTAGAGCCAAACCCACTGATTAACAGGAGTCTCCAATTTTGATTTTCATGCTTGCTGCACTTACTGCATTTTGGTTCACATTGCAGAGAAGTATCAGACTGCATATGCTGAATTATTTTTTTTAAATGAAACCAAATAAGAAGATGTACTCCAGAAATGGACATGCTTCAGTTGATGCCTTCAGTTTATGAGCCTATCCTAGATTTAGTTTGAGGTAAAAAATTTCTGTTGAAATGTCCTCTAAGGAGAAGATGAAAAAGAATTGGTAACTGCAGTCCATCTTTATTCTCTAAAGAGAACAAGTTCTTCATTCTCGGCTAAGTCTAAAAGCAAGTCAAAAGTAACACCTTACAGAAAGCCATTCCTTACACTAATAGACAAATAAGGGGTCTATGTACTCTCCAATACATCCAGCATTACCATAATGAGATAAAAATTTAGTAATCAAAGTGTGAAGTGGCTGTCCAAAGACTTATTTATTTAAAGCTGAAACACTTCTTCAGATAAAATATCATGTCTATCTTCTCATTCTCCCAAACTTTTCATTGAAAGTGAAAGTCTCTACAGCCGCATAGCATTCATTGAAATTTTTTGGGTACCCTGGATGTTTTGATAGTTTGTTGTATTATCGCCTCATAATCTTTCTATTTGCTTTTTAAAATTATTATTATTTTGTTGATATACGAGCAATGTTTTAAAGTACAAAACCAAATGATTCTAGTATTTGTGTTTCATCTCTTGTGAGGATCAAACTGAAAGAAAATAGGTTTAGGTCATATATGAGGAAGAAATTCTTTGTTATAAGGGTGGTGACACACTGGAACAAGTTGCCCAGAGAAGTTGTGATGCCTCATCCTGGTAGATAATGTTTCCAAAGTTATCATATAACTCAATTGCTAATTACTTACATTGTCTATCATATTCTACAACTTCATTTGTAAAGTTAACCTTTATTTACTCACTTGAGAACTACAAAGTGGTAGATTTTTTAGCATACATATGTTTTAAAAGGTCTCTTTCTCTTTTCTCCTGTTCAAACAACAGAAGGAAGAGAAAAACAATAAATACTGCGGCATTAAGAGATTAAAAAATATTCTCGGTTATTTTGGTTTACTCTTTCTAGCCATCTGCCTGAATTTTATTTGCATATCTTTTCCTGAGGGATCATATCACTGCCTTTTCCTCTGGAAGTTGTTTGTTTGTTTGTTTTGACTTTTACCTTTGTCTTATCCAAAGATGGACTGAAGTAAATAAACAGATGGAATATAGTTAAGAAGTACACACCTCTCTTTTCTTTCATGGGTTAGTCTCCACATTACAGTCTATTCCTTGAAACTGTACCTTTATACTAGTAGTAGTAGTAGTACTGAAACTGTGCCTCTGTGTTGGAGAAACACCAATTTATTTATTTCCTTTTTTTAGGCCATGAATTATAAAAAAAATCTGAACATTTAAAACAAAATTGGAGCATGAAATATCACATGGTGCGAAATGGTTTTCAAGTTTTCTCTCAGTTACTGCACACAAAGTGACAGCTAAGTCTTTTATCGAGTGACACAGAATGAATCTTTCCACAGCTGTGAATTCCTTTCAGGCCAATAACAAGGCAAAGGGCTGAAATGCAGATAATTCAACTTCTCCTCTTGTCTGGAAAGGCTCTGCTCCTTCACTCCAGTCACTAACTTCAACAGCACAACTTTCTGGCTTGCTCAGATGTCTCTGTGGTTGCATAACCAGAAGTCTCTGCAGATTCACTCAACTGGGCCAGTCCATGCTGTCCTTTCTTCGGTACTAGCTGGCATGTGCTATGCTCAGCATATGATGTATCAAATACTGAGTCTCATTATCCCTATTAAAACAAAATAAATCCTTTCTAGATGTCACCTGTAGCTATTTGCAGCACTATTATACTCTACTCTTAAAATGAAAGAAAACATAACAAAACTAAAGAAGATCCCAACAAAATTTTTAAAGCCACTTCCATACAAAACATATTTTTATTCCTGATTGCTGCTACTGACTATTACATCAGACATATTCATCTCTCTATCTGCTGCACTTTTTATTCCTATTAAATTCTACAAAAAAGTCATTCAGTGCTTCTAAGTTCCTTACCTGTGTTATCCCTCATCTTTTCCTTTTGAAATATGAAGATACCACTCCCCACAAGTAGGAAGGCTACATTTTGCTGTCAGGAAATAAATAGTCTTTACACACAACATTATTTGTCTTATGTGAGACATTTAGGCAAAACCCTTATTGGAAGAGCTCTGCAGCATGCAATAGGCTTACTAAATAGTGTGTCTGAAAACTGCAGTGTTCAGATCTATTTTTGAAACTCTGGCTTTCTTTCCAATGAAACAAGATTATATTCCAGCCCCAACAGAGAACATAGTGGAAATAAGTAGCTTAAAGAAAAGAAGAAAATGCAATACTGTATGCATCTGAAAGGGATGGGGTATGAATGGTTACTTTTAGAGAAAAGGTTCATTGTCTAAACTGCTGATAAAGAGTAAGAAGACTCTTATAGGCTTCCTGTTGCTTAGCAACATCACAGGTAGGTTTTTAATTTTTTCACAGGAATAGGAGATTCCCTTAATGGAGTTTGTTCTCCGCCTGAAGTAAACTTCAGTAATACTCTTAAATTCAGATTAGAGGGAAAAGGCTACCAGAAAAATATTCTTTTGTCATGGAAAATATTTTCATATTTTGTTTTTGAATACAATTAGAAAAATGCAACTAGATTAGGGTGTAAGAAACAAGACAAAGTCCAATCATTTTCAGAACTAGTACTGAAAAAAATCCCTTCAAGCCTCACCTTAAAATTCTTCTTCAAAAAGTGATTGTAGTTCAGTTCAGAGTAGTCAGACAGTAGGCCAAGTCTGTGGTTTTTCATATAACTAATTTAGTGTCACTATGTTCTCTGATGGTTAATTTGCCTGTTTTTTCATTGTCTAGAAAGGAATATCACTTCTGCGTTGTGATTAGCTCAGTAACTAATATTGCAAATTTTTTTAAAAAATATATGTATCGCAGTTAAGTTCTATTTGCAAGAGTGAAGGAACAAACAAACCACAGGTGACGAAATGGCAAGTTTCTGCTTACCATTTTTCACCCTTGCCTCCATCTATGGCTGCAAAAATATAAGAATGGAAACTGCAAGACCCTCTACTTTACATAGTTGACTCATCTCTCTTATTTGGGGAGAGTTTTTTCAGCAGGACAGAAGAGATATTACAGCGAGGGGTATAAGTATGAAGAAAAACAACATAAAAATATCCACACTGTAAGAAAAGAAAACTCACTTCAAATAACATTATTTTTTTACTCTGGAAAATGTTTCTTTTGACAAAACAAACACAACAAAAACCACAATCTCGAACAAAAAAACCCACAATCTCAAACAAAACTATGATTTCCCAACACTTGATCTGTTGATACTTTTTCACTTACAGCATTTATGTGACCTTTCTGGAGAAGAATAAAAACTTTAATGATGGGCACTAGAAGAGTGCCATAGTCCACATATATACTTCCAAATCAAATTCCTTCCTCTTGTACTGTGTTTCCAACAGTATTGCTTTGTTGAGTAGAATATGACAGCTGTTGATTTTATGGATGTATTGGACTAACTAGATACCTAATAAAGAACCCTGATAAAGCAGCGAAGACATAGGGACAGATGCAACAAGTAAAAGAGCAAATATCTATTGCCCAACTTCAATATTAAAAACTTTCTAAGCCATGTGTAGAGACATTTTTGAAGGCATGAAGGAAAAAGTCCCTCATCATCATCTGAAAGTCATATTTAAAAGTGTTTAGACTATGCATCAGGAGACAAAAAATTTTATCATGATTTTTTTTTTTCTGCTTAATATCTGAAGGATGGAGACCAGCAGTGCCCATTCAGTATCCTACAGCTTTATGTTAAACTACACTTACTCGAAACAAGGCAGTGATTCAAAAAGCCAGCAGTAAATTTGTGACTTCATGAACTTAGTAAAAAGATGTTTTCATTTACAGTTTTCAGCTGCTTTTTTGCAGAGTATTAAATGAATATAAGAAGGGAATCAGTGGCCAAATATGCTGAATTGTATATTCACCATAGCTAAATGTGCTAAATGTTTGATGAAGGGTATAAATAATTAGTAGCATACACATACATTTAAAAAGTTTCTTCTGCATGAATATATTTGACATCTGAATCTGTCATGGCACAAGGTTCTCTCTTTATTATTTCTCTTCTTTAGCACTTTATGTGGCTAACCAGGGGGCCATATAAGTTTACTGTGCCTGCCAAAGAAGCAGTGGCCCTCCATTTCACTGTATGCTCTTTAATTCTGTCATTTATAGTAGTGAGCTATTGATGTTCATTAACTGCTCACTGGGACTTGTAGGTAGTGGAACACAACATATTCTATTCAATCTATTAATGTCAGCCTTGCATAGGCATAACACTGCACTTATTCCCGAAGCCCTTCTCATCTGCCTGCTTGTACTAAAACCTGGGAATCTATTGTGTATTTAATCTAGCAATTTTCATATTCAACCTGCAAAGCAAAGACTAACTAAACTGTACAAACATCTTTGAACTCAAAGAGCTGCATATTTACCATAATTTACTCATTTACTTATCATAAGTTACTATCACTTTGATCTGATATTTTTAAAGACAAAAAGGAGCCTTCTTGAAGAATCTGTTTTGTCTTTTTATTTAGAATTTAGCTATCCTAGAAATTGCACTTGGAAAGAACTCTAAGAGTTCTTATAAACCTAGAACACCTTAACAACCTCTGAGAGACGAAAACTCAAAGTTCTCAAAATTTAAAAAAAAAAAATTATTTTTCCTTTTTTTTTCCCCAGTGACACAACAGTCAGAATATACTCTGATTAAAAGACAAAGAAGCAAATGCTATACAAAGGAGCTATGATTGTTACGAAGAATGCTTTTTTTAACCCCCATTTGTGTTCCTTGCCTACAGCTGAAGTAGGTTGCTCTGTGTCAGTTAGACTTCTGTGAGGAAACACTTGAGGTCCTGTTAACAGCAAGAGAGGTTTTACATAAAAGGAAAAATCTTGACATCTCCCCACTTACCCATCCTGAATGTAAAATATTTTTTGTGTCTACAGGGACCACAATTTGAGAGGTCTTGTTACAGCATCATTCTATAGCAATGAAATTTGATACTGAAATCCATAGAGTTTGTTGGTCAGAATTACTTTTTATGGATTTCCAATTACTGAAGATAATCAGAGATATTGTTCATTCTATCAGGTGACAAAAATGAAGTGAATGAAATATGATCACTTCCATAACCACTCTTGCACTTGGGAAAAAATATAAGCCACTTAATTTCTTTTTCTACCTGAACTCAAACAAAAACCCAGTCATGAAGGTTACAGTGAAACAGACTACAATCACTACTTACATTTCTGTATGCAACAGGATATTAAACCTCAAAAGATTTCAGAAATGATAGAATTCCTCCGAAGGTTTTTGCCTCAATATGTAGATCTAAAAATCATAGCTCAAGGTTGGATAATTTTATTATTTTAAATCATGACAGAATGAAAAATAGTTTCAAAACAAAAATGCATGAGAAAAATGAATAGATGGATAAAACACCCCTATAGAAAGATTTGAAAGAACATCTAAATACAGGAACATTGTCAATGGAAAACCTTTGGGTGTACCATGCCATCAGTTCCTTTATTAAAGAAGATAATGGAGACTAATACAAAAAATTTTACCTCCTTTAGTAAAGAAATAGTTTTTCATAATGGAAAAAAAACAATACTGAGCTAAGCTAAAATAGCAATTCCATAAAGAGTACTAAGATGCAAAGTGTGGGGAGTGCGTTTGAGGGAAGAGAACCAGTTTTGATTTTTATAAAGTACATAATTTCATCAACGTCGGGTTGGTGTCTTTGTTTTGTGAATAGAATCAGTGCATTGAAAAGGTCATGGAGTTCGCTCATGCCTTAGGGAAGCCATTTCACATCTGAAGGACATTTGTGAAGATTAGAGGCAAATAAATGACAAAATATGTCTATTTCTAGTCAGCCAGAACATACTGTAAATAAGCAGCAAAATGTCACATGAAGACTGCTGAGCAAGAACAACATTGGGGAAAAAAGCAAAGAAGGGCATTTGCAAATACAGATAAGCATCCAACTACAAATTTCTTTTCATCAATTTGTCATGGTGCATTGTCCTCAAATATTTTCTCTCCCCAACTCAAGAAGTGTCCAAGTTATCACAAAAAAACACAGTAACAGAGACGAGTTTAAAATACAGTCTGTGATTTTTTTTCTGTTCTGTGGAGGATTTTTCTTTATTCATTTGAATTCATCCTTCCTTGGTCCACAACAAGTGGTCTGTGACTAGCTTGAAGCAAACTTTTAACCACTATTAGCATGAAATAGTTAAATATCACAGATGGAGCACTTTATGTAAACCAGAATTTCCACCCCAAGGCCTGGACATCAATATAGTAGAAAACATACTCTAGTCGTAGCAATATCATGCACATCTCTTGTCTTACAGAAATGCCAAACATAACACACTATAAAGAATCCTGAAGAGTACATCCCAGTCAGTAACATGCAACATTAGAAATGAGACTGTCAGAAACTTTAGAATTCCTGCTATTTTTTTAAACGAGATGTCAATACCTTTAGCTAGAGGTTTCTTAGAACGCTTTCTTCATACCTCCTGAGAAATTAGTTAGTGAAAGAGAATGAAAGAATTTTTCTATTTTCTCTTTCCCTGTAAAGTATGAAAAAAAAAAACTCCAGAATAGCTGCCAGATAAATTTGAATACATTTCAGATTACAAACAGCTACTACAGGAAAACAATATCTCCCTCACTTCACAAACAAGTATCTTCACGTATCTGATTTTAGTTTTCTCTCATGTTTTCTGAGGTTTTTGAAGATAACGAGAAAAACACTAATGTGCAAATATAGTCCTCAGTGGTCAGAAACCTCCCTCAGACTTTTAAAAGTTTTTCAGGTCTTATTAGTAACTAAAAGGATTTCTGGCCTTACAAGATTCTTTGATTTTATGAAATAAATTCAGGGATCATCTCATCTGGACAAGTTTCTAAAAACACCTGAAAAACAGGGTACTAGATGAATCTCAAAGCACTATATTGACATTTCTTACATTATCATGGGTATGCAGTCCATATATCATAGTTTAAAAATCCTATATAGGTTATCTTACTAGCACAATTATCTTGAAGGATTTTCCTCCTAATCCTCTGAAACAGTAACTCCATCTTTTTCCAGGAAAATGTCTTTGAAACACAGAGGAAGTTATATGTTTCTCTGTAATTAGTATTCTAATTGCAACGTATGCAATTAGGCTGAGTTATGTGGCATGACATCCTGTCTCCTGATAGCATGAAATGATCTCAAAGAGGAAAAATGGATGCATACTGGAAGAAATTAATGTAATTCTCCAAGTGAGAATTTTTAAATAGATTGAAATGTATGCTTGAGTGATCATTTGAAGATCCCGGAAAAATACTGAATGTATTGTGAACAAAATTTTTTTCCAATGGAGCCAAAATTTTGGCTCCTGCTATCTGCTGTTTCCTCCTTTGGAAATCAAGACTTATTTCAGTACTCCATTATATCAGCAAACTAAGCAATAACGAAACAATGATGACACTCATGATCACTGTATACATGAAACTGTGACTCTTTCCTGCCTGAAAAACAGCTACATAGGTTTTGCATTTGTGTTTCTTGAAGCGTGAGGCC
>VYZS01028835.1:10715-22729 GCA_013400695.1 Neodrepanis coruscans | reverse complement strand
TTGGCTGCAGTTGGGAGAAAGAGAGGAGGCATAAAGGGCAAAAAGGGTTTTCTTGAGCACTCATACTGGCCCAGTCTCTGCCTGCTTGTCTTGTTGAGACTAGACAAAGGGACTACATGACCCATTCCAAACAGGTCTATGGAAAACTCCAGGTACATGTCCTGATACTTATAGGAACTAATAATTTAAATCGTAGAATTAAGTAGCATGATTTCATTCTGCAAATGGAGACATAGTTTACAGGAAAGACAGAACACAAAGATAAATTGTATTGAATGGTATAATTCTTTATGAGATTTTTGTAGTTTAATATGATATAAAATTCATATTAATAGGTGCCAGTTTTATGAAGAAATTTATAGCTGAAATATGGCAAGTTCTTTGCTGTAAGAAAGTTAAATTTGATGATTATACTTTTTAATTTTTTTTTTAATTTACATGGATGTTTTGGTGTGAAGAAGTGAATTGTTTAAACTTGAGAACTTTTATAATATATGCTCTTTTATTAGCCACTTTGTTATTGATCAGCTTTTCTGTGGCATCAGTAAAAAATATGGTATCTGTTCATGGGCCAAAATGACATCTGTACTTTTTCACTTGCATCAGTTGAAGAATGTGTAGCCTAGAGACACAATTAATGCTAGGTTGGCCTCTTCCCCGAATTAGTGGTCTCCTACGCATAACTTTATACACCATATGTGAAGGGCCAAATTAGTCCCACTTGGGTCACACTTTCCTTGATCACTTCAAGAACTAACTCTACAACAGTGGGTGTCTGTAGACATGTATTTTTCCATGACTGAATTAGTACTTACCTGTAGAGGGATTTTTCCATTAAACATTCAGTGTGAGATGCTGGGACATAAAACACACCAAGATATATTTATTAGTAAAAATCTATCAAGATTTAATACCTCTTCTGCGACAAAAATATCTAGGTGTAAAAGCTGCTGCTATTTTCCTTCTTTGGCTGGTCTTGTAAAAAAGTATACTAAACTGTATCAGCATACAGATATGGGAAGTTGCCTGCTTTCTTCATTGTGGCTTCAGCCTAGAAGGACAAAACCACAAGTCAGTTACCTGACCTAAAAGGACAGCGCCAGGGTATAATAGCCAAATGTAGTTAGGCATACAGATATTGCTGGGGATGTGGTAAATTGTGATGTCTTCCTGGGTGAAGGATTTTCTCCACTCTTGGTATTTCTACTCTTGGCAACTCTGCTATGGCATTAAGAACTAGAAAGGAGGGGAAAATATTGGCCAATAGATAAGTCTACAAGCTCATGGGAATATGACTATATACCAACAAAACAGAAAAAGCACCATAATTGCATGATTTGTGTTGAAAAGACCTCTGAGGTCATCAAGTCCAACAGTTATCCTAACACTGCCAAGTCCACCATTAAGCCATGTCCCTAAGTGACAGATCTACATGTCTTTGAAATGTTTTCATTTTGTGATTCCACGACTTCCCTGGGCAGCCTGTTAGAGTGCTTGGCAACCATTTCAGTAAAGAAATTTTTGCTAATATTTAATATTAACCTGCCCTAGTACAACTTGAGACCATTTCCTCTCATCCTGTCACTTGTTACTTGGGAGAAGAGATCTACTTCCACCTCACTACAACCTCCTTTCAAGTAGTTGTAGAGAGTGATGCCCCACCCTGAACCTCTTTTTCTCCAAGCTAAACACCCTCAGCTCCCTCGGACTTTCCTCATCAGACTTGTGCTCCAGACCTTTCACCAGCTCAATTGCCCTTCTCTGGACATGCTCCAGCCCTTCACTATCTTTCTTGTACTGAGTGTCCCAAAACTGAATACAGGATTTCTTTTGTGGACTCACCAGTGCTAAGCACAGTGAGATAAATCTTTCCCTAGTCCTAGGAGTGAGGTAGTCCTCCGTGTCTAGTCCTGCTGAACACTAGTTCTGATATAAGCTAGGACGCCTTTAGGGTTCTTGACCACCTGGGCACACTCCGGGCTCATGTTTAGTAAAGATGGTAGGATACAGAAGAAGGAAGGAGCTAGGAGTTTCCTAATTTGTACATCTCAGCTTAATTTGTGCTTTCCTTCTCCTCCCCTTTGCTTCTGAGCTAGAATTCATGGCCATCTCTAATGTGCTTTGGTTGGAAGTGACTGAAGATGTTATACTGGAAAGAGCTTTGCATATTTGGGTTATGTACTTTTGCATATGTGCTAGAATGCACAGGCATTCCTGCTGTTCACACAAGAATCTCAGTTGTTTTGATGAAACCATTAGGTACATTATTTTGATCACATATTTCGATCACATATTTTGGAATACAATTTAGCGAATATTTAGGGGGAAAACCCACAACTTTCTGCCTTTAAAAGTTAACTGAGGTTATATGCTGTACACCGTATTAAGATATTACAATTGTGCTGAAGAATAAATTCAATTTTTAATAAAATGTTTTTATTTTTGAAATGATTTAAAGAAGCACCATAAATATTAAAAATCCCATATAATAATGTTATTTTTCTGTTTATGATTTATTATTTCTTTGCCAATTACAGGGTGCAGCTGGATAGTGGGGACATTGTTTAATGTCTTTACAATGCAATTTAATGTCTTAAATCCTGGATTGTTTTCCAGGAGAATTTCTGACTTCTTTATTTTTTGAGTGCTCAACAATAGGATAATTGCAACACATGAGGGACAACTTTTAATCTTAAGTGACTGATATTTATGCAGTTTGAAGATAGATTTTAGATAGATGGATTTTTTATTATCTGTATGTGTTTATATGTAAATTTATAACTCACATTTCTCCCAGTTGTTATTAAAAGGTTACAATAAAAGAAAAATAATTTGAAGACCACTGTCCTGTGTCAAAATGCCATCATTTTCTCAAGCACTTCAAAGCATGGGACACTAATGGAGCATGGTACTGATTCTGGGACACTAACTGATGTTCTCATAAGATGTAACTAGAAATCTGTTTTGAAGGAGAACCATGAGGATGGTAGTAAACAAGAAATAGTGAGAAGAAGACAAGAGCTATGGAAATGAAGGTTATTCCTTTTAGGTTCATCATCTATAACAGAACCTGTAATGTTAGAGAGAAAACAAAGCCTTCCTTCCAAAATTCATAGGAAGGCATGAACATTTTTGTCATTGTGTACCACCCATGTTCTGAGCATTAACATTAAATAGCTTGGTCTTTAGATGGGGAAAAAGAGTTATACGACCAAATCACTGCCTTATGTTCTTGTTTTTTTCTGTGATTGGTCCAATCATATATTTATTCACCAAAGTCTAAAGTCATTAGAACTGCAGTGGTAATCAGAAAGAGAAAATGGTCTCCATCTATCATCCTGTTTCTAACAAGAAGAGGTAACAGACCATTTTAGTTACAGTAAATTAATGCTCATTACTGCCCTAATGAAGATTTGTGTGTGTTGCTTTTCCAAGAACCTTGAAGCTAATCTTCAATTTCCTTCTAGCTTTCAAAGAAACATCAGTTTTCATATGACTTCAGCCTATTTGAGCAAATGAAGTATTAGTCTGACCATTATAACACATAGTTTCATGAGGGAAATTGATATGAAAAACACAAGGTAAAATCTAGTTATTACTGTGGCTAAATCCTGTGAGTTTGGCAAACACTGACTGACTCAATCCCTTTGATTGTGCCCAGACCTTTCTCCTAGCAGCTGTATCTATACTGCTAACACATGGCTAGTATTAAGCCATTACCTATGAAACTATTATCACATATTCAAGTCTATATGATTGTGATATATTATAGTAACCATATGGCCGCTGTACATCTTGCCTAAGCTAGAGTTCTATGTAACTGGACTCAGTCTTATTTCAAGTACCTTCATTTTTACAGTGAAAGACTCAGGCTGCAATGGGAAATCTGAAATGATCTTTTTGTGATGTGTCACATACAACATTACAATACAGAGGTCTCACAGTGAACACTGCTTGGGAACTGGCTTTGCTTTGAGCAGTGTTTACTGTGTTTACCCTGTCTGGATGAGATTAACTTCCAAAGGAGCTGCATGCAGGGCTGATTGCACGTCCCAGAAAGGAAGGCATGCCACAAAACCTGCTTTTCTGGTGCTCCATGTCACTGCTGTCTTGGGGCTGGACATAGTTAACAAGGAGACAAGGGGCTGAACTTTTACTTGCTAATGTAGGCATTAGGAAACATTTCCTCTCTAAACAGTGGGTTCAGGTTTTCACTGTTTTTGCATCCAACAAGATTGGGTGTTTGCTCAAACTGAACACCTGTTCAAATATCTTGCTCTATCAGACAGCCTCAAATTTCTGAGGCTCCTAACACATAAGGAGTTACTTTCCTGAGTTTTGTTTAAGCATCTGTTGGAACATGTTCACTCTTGGTAATTACTTGTCATTTGGACACAAAGAATTCTAAAGAAAGGAAGTACCTTAGTGGACTTAGGAACATTTAAATACATCCTAAGGAAAGACCAACTTGAGTGTTGTTTGAAGAACTTTAATTTTGTTGGCAGGGCTGTTGGGAACTGAGAAAGCCCTTTATACTTGGAAACAAGCTTGCCAAACCATTTCCTTTGCGTATCTTGTTCTGCAAAAGTAACAGAATATTCCATTCCTGCATATTTTAATGATGCCAAGGGAAAAGGTGTATGTAGAGTCAAGGAAAGCAGCTTTCTGACCAGGCTGTTGCTGCCTGTTCCCATGGTTTGTATGTAACAGTGGTGACACACAATTCCTCCTTCCTGTGGAAAGGATATCTGTCACAAAGAGCAGTTATGCTGCTTTCTGAAAGACTGAACTCTTTTACTGGTAGCAGCTTGGCAAGTGTTTGTTTTAATTTTTAGATATGCAACTTGCAAAAATTAAAATGGGCTCTAGGGATCTGACCATCGTTCTATTTTACATCTGCTTTCATCAGCACAGCTCCATGGCCTTGATTCATGGTGTGAATGAGTTTCCATTTTTTTACTATGCAGGAAAACTAACATTATTATAAAGAGAAGTTTAAGAATACTGTGGAGTATGTCTATATGGAGACATAGATCAGTGACTTGGATTAACATATGGCAGTCAGTTCTGTGCCCAGTAGTAGATATTTGAAGAATAAAGAACTTAATTGTGAACAGCTGTTTCCACATACTTAATAAAGTGTGCGTGGCCATTTCAAGCTCTATAAAGTGTAAAACATAGTTTTATAAAACACATACTGGGGCCATGCACATTTTTCAGAGAGTGCATCAGACTATCTGACTATTAAGTCCTGTTTATCTTTTGATTTCAGAGACAGATCTCTGAAAATATTTTTTCTTGGTTTTTATCATAGTGTAACAGGCTTGGATGACTTCCTAATATTTGTAAAAAACATGGCTGTACTTATGCAAAAGGAGCACTAAGTTATTTTTGTTATAGGTGCCTTTCCACCTCAACTATTCTGAGATGTTAAAAGGAGGAAAGGATAGTGCCTCAGGAATGGTTTTATCTCAGCCTGGTTTATGGCTTCAGAACTATCAAGAATATCTGTGTCCCAGGGGAGCTGAGAGGGATCAGAAATTAATAGCATCTAGTTAATCTGCAACATAACAGCAGGAACTGAGAGTCCTGGGCTCTAGAAATGATCCACAGCTGTTATTCATTCAATCGTCAATCCCATGCTTTGCTTTTCACTAGTGATGATTAAAAAACACTAAGGTGTGTGGCCAGCCAAGAAGTTTTGAAAGGTATTTGAAGCATATGCAGCTTATGTGTTTTCATTCCTGTTTTGAATGCAGGGTCAAGGGGCCTATTTCTACCAGTGTCTCTGCTCTGGAGTTGTGTCTCTGCCTCCAAGTGGGTACCAACTCTGGTCCTGCAGAGTGGCCATGTACAATTCTTGGTTTCCAGATTAGTCCCTCTGATGTAGTAGGTCAAAACATTTTTTTGAATAATTTTTTTGTTCCAAAGAGCAGGAACTAATTTACAGCTTTCTTTAGAGGCTGAAGACTTTCAGGTCTGAATTTAAGCTGGTGCAGGGAAGAAGAGGAGAAGTTCTGACATGGGTTAAACAATCAAAATGACAGTTATGTGAGAGGAGACACTGTTTAGTGTTAAGGTTGTGCTACAAATTTTAAAGGCATTTTGAGAATTGCTGTGTTTTAGCAGAGGTTTAATTAAATTAGACTAAACAAAACTTCAGCAATAGGTTTAATAGCAGGAATGTGCACCTGTTGAAATAAATCCCCTGTAGAGAGGACCTTCCTTAAAGTTTCCACATCACTACCTGAAATGCATAAACATTAGTTTTGAAAGTACGTATTTCTGCATTGTACATGAATGGACAGTATTCTGTCAGTCAACAACAAATTTATAGATGTAAAACTAAATAATAAAAAGATAAATTAATAAAGCATGGATAAATGAAGATCAAAAGGATTTTAAACAGTCTATAAATCTCTTCCCTCCACTGCTCAGTTTTCATGCTCCTATTTCTTCATTTGACCCTGAAGAACCCGGAAGAATAAATTTGTGCATCCAATATAAATAAATGAATAAATGAAGAGGGAAAGGTTTTTTTTTCTTGTTATTTGAGTCCATCTCTTACATACATCTTGTTCAATGTCTAAGCAACTACTGCTAAATGAACATGAATATTATCAAACATAAAGTCAAGCAACATCAGCAACACAAGGACAAATACTTGTTGACATTTTTTAGTTAAGTGGTCATGTGCATGGCTCTTTGAGCTCAATTATCTTTTACTTTAGACTTTTGAATGCAATTTACTATGTTTATTTTTAATAACAGAGTAAAAGAGATCTCCCAGTTTCCTGATTTTGATCCCTTTATGCAAGTTTTCAAGATGCTTGAGCTCTTCAGACCTGCTTCCTATTGTGGCCAGTGGCTCCCAGCTGTCACTCATTTCCAAAGAGGACCTGACACTAGAGGGCGATGGAGACATACACTTTTGCCAGTATGTCGCAATTTGTTAGAAAACAAAAAGAGAGAAATAAGATATCAATTAGCAAGTTCTTGAGAGAAGTGTGTGCTACTGTTCTGCTATCCTCATTACCTTATGTTCTCATAACTTCTTTCTGGATTCTGCTTGTATCAAATTGTTGTCTGGTAAGTCTTGTGGCAGTTCTCCACATTCCTTCCTTCCTGTTATTATCACCTGCCTTTCAGATTGATGTCCGTCCTTTTGCATGTGCTCTGAAACCTGTTTCCAACTCCTGATCAATGATATTCTCTTCAGAGGTCTTCCTTCTCTTTCCCAACCTTTGCTTTTGTGTCTCACCTTTCCCTGATCTTATTCATTCTTGCTGTCTGTCCATTCTGTCCCTTCTTCAAGGAATTTCTCCCATCATACATCCCGTCCCCAACCTGTACTGAAAAATGCAAAAGCCATGAGAATGTGAAAATAAGAGGTAGAAATTATATCATCATATGTGCTAGTGGTTAGGACAGCGAAAAGAGGCTTGGTCCTGTTCTTTATGCCTAAAGTGCCCATCCATGGTAGAGTATATAAATAATTAATAAATAGAGACCACAGCTAGGGTTTCCTGTAACCTGGGTAAATGTTGCAATCCCTTAACTTTAGTGTCATGTAGCATAGCTCCTTCAGGAGGAATGGAGCATCCTTAATTAATTCAGTGATGTTCAGAAGAGCAGGTAAAAGCAACTTGACCTCTGGTTGGGTGAGACGAAAGCCTGGACTGTTTGCTGCCCCCTGCTAAAATTTTCATAATGGTGTATGAAATTGGATAGGGTCATATGAGACCGTGGATAAACCTGTCAGCTCCTGAACTGGCAGTGAACTGAGGATCCTGAACTCCAGAGAAGACATCAGTATACCCTGCATCACCTTTCCTCATCCGTCAGCTTGTTCACACAGATATCAGTGTTCACTGCCGTGTGTCAAAGGCAGATGGAAGAAATGTCTTCGCTGTTGTGTACAGGCAGCTAAAAGAGGTGCACTGGTTGTCAGGAGGTGGGAGTGGTTTGTGCCTGTGACTGGTTGTGGGAAGCTGTGCCTGGCAATGGGAAGCTATGCCCCTGGCTCTGGATGGCATTCTCTGTTGCTAACAAGTTTCTCCCTTTGAAGTTGCTAGCTTTTCTCCTTTTGTAAGTACCACATCCCATCAGAAATGTTGTGAACTCTGCTGGAGGCCTGATTAAGCTATGTGGGATTAGTCATGGGTTAAGCTGCTCTCAAGGAAAATTTCTTGTGATGTATATAGGCAGAAAGAGAGCTTTCACTCTGTTGCCGTGAGGCCTCGGCCCGGCCGAGATAAGAAGTGAGACAGGACTCGCAGCGAAGGGAGAGAACAGCTTTACTCTTGGTGCCTGATGATCCAAAAGAGAGAATTCATAACAATCTGTCCAATTTTATAACCTCTAGTGCCCACCCATTATACTTTAGCCAACTAAACCTCATCTTACTACTATGCCCCCAAAACATCCAACGGAATGGTCTCTTATTGCCTATCCCCCACCCCCTGTTTGTTCCCCCCAGGTCTTATGTTTTGGTCTAGCTACCTCTTTATCTATACAGAAGAATGCAAACATGTGAAGGACAGGCCGTTTTCTACCCTTAATATTCTAAGTTACTCAGCCACCCAGCTATAGTGAATTCTCAAATCTTAAGCATACCCCTTATGGCATCAACTCAGTCATGTGCCTCAGTCCATACAGTTTTTATTATCCCCCCATTGCTTCTCAGACCTAGGACTTCAATTACTTGGATTCCGGATTTGTTACTTGAGAATAATTTTCTCTTTGCAGAAGACTCAGGATTACTCCATAGAAGAGGCAATCTGTCTGTAGGTCTGCCATCCCATCTGCAATATTCTTTTTCTTGTAGAAAATAATGCCATATGTCCCCCACAGGTGACTCCAGGCTAGACATTGTCTCTATATTCATAACGTCATAAAGCCACTTGAAAGAATGTGTGAGGGAAAAAACAGAATAATGAGAAGGGTGGGAAAAGAGACCCATTTAAGTCCACCATAATTTTTTAAGATCATGCTGAAAATTGCATCAATGAACAACATAGTCCCGCAAATGGATGAATCATCTTGCATTTGCTTTTCATGGTTGCATACCATTCAGTGTCACTTCACTCACTCATGTCAGGTTGCCCTCTCTCATGGGCATATTCTCAGTTGCCACAAAGACAAAAACTCACCAGTCAAATAATACAATGCTACAAGCTCCATGAAACTGTAGTGCAGAAAGTTCTCAAAAGCATCAATTTTTAAGTTAAGGTGACAAATACTTCCTCCTCCTCTAGAAAAAGCAATCTCTCACCTCATCACCGCAAGATGTGATTCCAGCTGTATTTCCCTAGAAATTACATGATGACAGGAGGGTATATGATTGAGAATGAAAAGGTATTATACAGACTTACATTCAAATTCGTTATCAGGCAGTGAGACTGATGACTCAGAGTTAGAAAAAAGTTAAACAACCAAAGATCGTTTCTCAGTCAGTGCTCATAACAAACTTGAATTCCCATTTGCACAGCTCATATACATGGGAATTACATCGCATGCTTAGAATCAATTTGCATATGCTGTTTCTACTCAGTCACACAACAAATAATGTATTAGGAGTGCATTTCAATGCACTATACTATCATATGGCTTGAAATGCTGTCTTCTGTTAATGTGCCTTTTGAAGGCTGTGTGCATGCATATGTGTGTATGTTCTCAGTTGCTCATTCCTTCACGGTTCCTGTTGGTGTAAGGAGGTCTTCTGCCTGAGGGACCAGATTAAAAAGAAGTGAATTTGGGAACTGAGGACTCTGGTAGAAGTAAGAGATAGATATTCATATTTCAAATTGCAGATTTAAATCCCTCCTTTGGCAATGGAGAATTGTCTAATATGCAAGCAGATTTCAGAATCTGGGCCAGAGTCCCTGCCAAGACACGGTCACAGGGTCTCCATCTGGCCTTATCCTCCAAAGAGATCAGACCCTTCATTAACCGCAAAACTGTGATCTCCGAGTTGAGTAGCCTGACTGGATCTGCTTTGACAATATAGTGTTTTTGGTATGATGATTCACTAGTTCTGCAGCTTTCTAACTACAGAAGAACTCCAGAATATGCTGCATCATTAGCTGATTTTTTTGATCACTGATAGTAAAACCCAAACTTGATGAATATATTTACACTATGTTTTCAGTGGTCAGAAAAGTAAAAAGCAACCACGTCCCCAATGCAAAAACTATGCATCCATTCATCAGACTGAGCTGAACAAAACTACATTAAATTTCAGTCTTTCTCTTGCCGTATTGTGTGGTGAAAAACCTGGATTTTATGGAGGGAGAGGAGACTAACACCTTTGTCTTACTTCCTTTTCAGCTATTTTCAATAGCCATTCTTCCTTTCTTTCCCACAGAGTGCTTGGAACAAATATTGCCTTATGTGCCTGAAGGGAGGCTGTGAGAACCACACAGACCTTTCAAGCTGTAAGAAGCTAAGTGACAGGGGTCTTTCTCATATAATTCTATGCATGTTCTCCTGATGTTGTCCTTTCAGTGATGCTCTCCCCAGGACTGTACTGCTATCTTATTCCCTTCGCTTTCCTCCCCTTCTGGAGGATGATGCATGAATCTACACAGGCACTCATACATCATGTCTTGTGCTGTATTCTCTGCTTATCACTGTGTATCAGACTTTCCATGTGGCTCAGAGGTAAATTAAAGTAAACTGTATTTCAGGACCAGTTTTCTAGCTGGAAGGCTGACCGGTTTGTCCTGTGAAGTTGACCATCTTGGAACTTGAATATACGTTCCTCGTCGCTGGCTATTAATAGCATTGGACTTGCTATGGATTTTATTATTCCATCATACATGAGTTATTAGTGATCAAAAGTGGTGTGCTAAAAGACTGATGGTTTCCATTAAGACTGTGTTATACTAGCGTTTACAAGACACAAATCCTAGATAAATTTATCTCTTTTCGTTTTTTTTTCCAATTTTGATGATTTTTACTGTTTTTAGGTATTTGAGGAATGCTTGGAAAAATTAAAGAGGACAACAGCAAGAGAAATGAGAGAAACTTGGTTGTTCCAAGGATCAAAATAGATACTGGCATCTTTGAGAATCTAGCAGGCACTTTAAAAAAGCACCTGACTGGTAATTTTAGTAGTGTTTTTTATTGTACTTTCTAAAATCTGCAAATCAAGAATGCCCTTGCAAAGCAAACACCATGTGGTCCTGCTAAGAACATGGATGTCACAGTTTAAACCCTCAAGTGTTCTTTTACATATTATTTAAATAATTTATATTAGTCTGTGTTATCCCAAGTCATAAAGGAAATAGTAGTTATTCAAGATACACTGAAATGAAATCTTCATTGTAAAATCTCTCTGCAGTTAAGATCTCACCCTGAAAGTCCACTAAGTTCTAAACTGTTACTTATGAAGGTAACTTCTTAAAAGGATAACTCATCATAAGCTGACCTGAGCAGAGCACATTCTACTTATTGTGTATGCCAATCAGTTTCCTAATGTAATGTTGTCTCCGTACTTATATTCTTTCCACAGGAAAAGTGCTAGGCTATCTCTGCATTATATAGTGTTTGATTCTGGAATAATAATTTGTGTTAAACTTTATTCCAGAGGTAAAGAACTGCCGAATTAATTTACATCATCTTCTGCTTGGTTGTACTAAATATCACAATACTCAATAGCAGAACAATCCTCAGATGGACAGCATGCATAAGTAACACTTTAAAATACCAGGTGATATACAAGGACTGTAGAGACCATGTTCTCCTGATTTCCTCTTGTGTACTCCTCATTTCCTCTTGTATACTCCTCATTTCCTCTTGTGTAGTGGTTACTATTTTTGTAGACCTCATATTGTAGTGGCATATACTGCCCCGACTTTAAGGGAATAAAATAAGTACATCTCAAACATGTTTGCAGAATTTGCTTGAGTAAGTCAGAACTGATGAATATTGACTCTTACTGGAATATCCGTTTTAATCAATTGAAGAAAAACTTTCAGGAGAGTGTTGTGGGTTAGAAAATAAAACCCTTT
>VYZS01028835.1:0-10252 GCA_013400695.1 Neodrepanis coruscans | reverse complement strand
CGGGTTTTTGTGTTTGCGCAAAATAAACTGTGATATTTGTGTGTTTTCTTCATTTTGGGGTGTGTTTGTGGCTTCTCTCGGACGTCTCTTGTCAGAAATTGCTAAATTTGTGGTGAAACCTCGACAGAGAGATAGCTGTTGACTGTGTATGTATTTTCTTTTCCATGGGCTGAAGCATATGGGCTTTAACTGCTACACGAGGAACAACACATCCATACTGCACATATGGCACAATGATGTGAGCAACACAGAGCTAGGATACCATCAAGAAAGATGAAGAGTGGTTTCATCTAAGAGTGAACACGCAGAGATGTGAACTGCAGAGCTAAAATATCGGATGTTTGGATAGAAACTGCTGAGGGAAGGCAGTGTCTTTGCTGTCCCTCACTGCATTAAAATACGAGATGAAAAACAGGAGCACTGATGGGTCTTGTGGTGGTGCTGATCAGGACAGATCCTATTCTTGAGTGATTAGAGAAAAAATATAAAAGAAGATACAAAGCAAGACCCACTCTGAATATTGCTGCTATTTACTACTTTAAGAAGTTGCTGAATTTAGACCGGCAATTCCAACAAAAATGGTGTGGGCAATTTGTTTCCCAGCAGTAACATCTGCAAGGAAGACTGCTTGAAGGCCTTTAATTGATGGGAGACCATCTTTGGGTGGATGAATATTTCTGAATGGGAAATAGGAAAGAAAATTTCTCTAGCTTCAAAAAAAAATCAGGAAAAATTAAGATAGACCTTTCTGCAGAAACAGAAAGGTAATTTGCAGAAAGAGAGCACCTATTGTTCAGAACTGCTGTTAATCAGTTGAACAAACTTAGGGAAGTCATGTAGGGTGGAACTTACGTACCTCTGATCTCTTGCCCTGTGCAAGAATAAGGCCATCAAATGAAGTCACACAAAGAAAGGTTCAGAAGGAACAAAAAGAAGTGGTTCATTATGGTATTTTAGAATGTTCTGAATGTTTAAAATATACATAGATGTAAGAGAGGACTGAACAAATTGACAGAAGAGAAATTGATTCAAAATACTTGTAAATGTTCATCATGAAGATACTTATTGAAAGTGAAAAATGAGACTGTTTTTTCACTCACATGAGCAACAGAAAGATATTGTCAGGTGTATCTGACAAGTGAGAGAGGGGAAGAAATGAGTCAAAGAGGATTCCTGTGTCGCTGGGAGGGCCTGGGAAATCAAAGACCTCAACTTGGTTGAATGCAATGGTCCTCATAGACACTTCCACTGTTCATGGAAAAAAAAGGGTTAAAAAATGGACTCAGGAGTTGGTCAGTGCATACAATAATCCTCAACATCTCCCACATACTTCTCCCTGAGTATGTACAGTTTTGACTAAAAATTCTTTGAGAATTCTGCTAAATTTATCAATGGATCCTATAAAGTAGAACTAGATTACATGTCTGCTGTAAAATTCACATAATAGGTAAGCGAATGCTTCAGATTCATGACTTAGAGTGGAACTTGGATTCTACCTCCCTTTCTTAGGCTATAATTCTATAAACTTAATTGCAAATCCACTGTTTTATTAAGTGAATGCTCCAAGATAGCTGGACACCGTATTTTGAGCTGATATATTTGATTACAAGAAGAAAAGTTTGGGTTGGTTTTTCAAAGATGCAGGTTCATCTGAGCTGAAACTATTAATAGATTTAAACTAAGTAAAAAAGAGTTGCTCCACCTCTCTCTCTCTTTTTTTTTTTTTTTTAACACACACACAAAAAGAGAAATACTACAATTTTTCAGCTTTTTATTTTGACATAAAAAAGCATAACAAAGAAATCCCTCAACTCAACCAAATGCTTGTTTCTATTTTTTTAAAAGTAAGTAAAGTACCACATCTTTTTCCCCAGAATCTCATCCTACCAGTATCTCCTTTACACTCATGCTGATGGAATGTAATGTGCTAAATATCCATAGTGTCAACCTAGATTTCTAAATTATATGAAATGTACCTGCAACTTTAATATTTTTTTTCCCCCAGAGATACATGTGCCAAAGTAAAGAAGGTGATTTATTTAATCTGGCACAGAAAATTTCTTGGAAGACTGATAGCTTTTAACAGAAAGCTTAAGATTTCTCAGATTTCACCTCAAATAAGTGTGGATTGTCAGTATAAAGGTAGTTAAGGTCAATGCTTAAGGACCATACTGATTCATCACCAAATGTTTGTTTACTGTCCTTAGAAGAAGGAGACTATGTCTGCTGGTTTTGGCGAGTAATGCCACTTTAACACGTTTTAATTTCCTCCCAGAAATTTACCCCACCCCCTAATGAGCTATTAATCAGAAATCAGTTGACTCATACAAGTCCATGGGACATGAGATGAAGATCTCTGGAGACACCTTTCAACCCATTTTATTCCTTTTATGGGGCCTCAGCTTCTTTTATAACAGCTCACTCTTTAATAGCCACTGCTACTTTAACCTGGAAGTTCAAAAGTCCTATAAATTGCTTGACACAGCTTCTCTGTCATGGAAGAGGAAGGCTACAATAAAATATGATAATAAATTAATAATCAATAATAGCTGACAAGGTTACTTCTTGCTTTCCTCTGTGAGACAGCCTGAGCAACTGGACCACCAAATGATGTCTCATAGCAGAGGGCTGCAAGGCAGAACTGAAGTTTTGGGGTTTTCTCCTAGAATGTCCTGTAAGGATATTTTGCATAGCTCAGACTGTTTTTTAAAGCCTTCTCTGTAGTTAGATTCAAATGAGACGACCTAGAAACGTGAGAACTTCTTTCTTTTTTACAGCAGTCTGTTAACTTTGGAAGCTGGTTACAACTGCTTGAACATCAAAGGTATTATTACCTTAATTGACATGACTTTTAGCCAATCTGCAGACAATGAATAGCATTTTTGCATGTGTTGGAGTATTTTTCCTAAGGAGGAAATAAAAGTGCATCTCAGCACATTCTCTTTTAGTTTTGCGCAGATGTGGAATAGGTTAGAGATTTCTAGTTACTGTCCTTTCTATAATTACCTTTCATTTTTTGGCTGAATATAAAAAGTGTCCACTCCTGATTTCAGTCTCAGGATCTAATGATACTACAAAAGTGAATCAGGGGCTTTTTCTGTTTGCTCAAGAAAGAGCAGCTTGAATTATTTCGTTCCTACCCCTTCCTATCCCAGGACTGTCTCAAGGTCAGCCTGAGAGGCTTGGAAAGGCTGTGCCCAAAACAGCACAGATGCACAACACTTCTTTGGATATGTGAGTTAAAATCAATCTCTCTTTATCACTGAATCATCTAGTGCTGTATTAAGTAATGTGACAAATATCTATCACACAGATTTAATTTCCTCTCTATTTGATTCTTTTGCACTCATCAGTGCCAAAACTGTATTAATTAAACAGCCTAAGAAAATTTCCTACCCTACTTTCTTTACTCTAAATGCTCTAGACATCCTGGATGCTGCATGCCTGTCTGCCACTGCTGCTGCTGTCGTGTCTTGGAATGATAAATACTGCTATTTTCCAGCAGGTATAGGGACAGCACTTTGAGTCTTAAGGGGTGGGACAATGAGTTATGAAGCAGCAAGTAGTAAGCAGAGATCTTCAATACTGTCTCTGTCTCTTCCAAGCTCCCAAGAAGTGGCACAAGACTTCTCTTCACATAAGACTTGTGTTCCACAAGTTGTGAGTGGTTTCCATGGATGATTTCAAGCATATCACAGGAAGAACTGGATCACAAAATGTCTCTGTAAAAATGTATTTCTGCAAGATTTGAAATATCTTATTTACTGCCTTACAACTAAGGATCAACACCACTCTTCAAATTCCAGTGAAATCAATGAAAACCTCCTATATAGGTGGATGCTATGTGGTTTCCATACGGGAAGGAGCACTTCCTGATCTATTGGTTTGACCAAGAAGATTGTTGCTGCTAGAAGAGGTGTCTAAGCCAGATAATTTCAGTTGTTGCTGCTAGAAAATGAGGACCATTAAAAGTAATGCTCTTGGGAGGATGCAAAGCTGAGACAACTCAGAGATGTGTTTGGTGCCAAAAAAAGGTTATGGTGGCTGGTAGAACATACAGATTATTTTAAAAGAAAGAACTGTTTTCTGCATTCATATATCCTATATTAAAATCAGAAATTCTTCAGTCTTATAAGAAACTTCTGAAAAGTTGAAAGCAGGATATAGAATATGTTAGAAGTGAATTTGACTCCGAAGCTTTCAGAAATGGTAGCACCACGGCTCCCTAAATGTAAACACTTCTGTTTTTCTCTGCCTTGAATTACTTAATCAATTAAAATGTTAGTCTGCATGACACAGTTTGTTCAAGTAATTTGCTCTGAGTTAACAAAATCTTCAACTTTATTGTAATAATTAATTCAAAGACTTATTATTTTGTTGAACACGTTCTATGCTGGGAATACCTAATAACTCATTAAATAATATCACTGCTATTAAGAGCACATTGATGTTATCAGATCACTTTACACAGATTTCTGCTGGAAATACTACATGTTTGTAGAGGTGGGAGGAAATGCAGACACCCTGTAGTTCTCCTCTGCTCTAGCAGATCAAATTATGGACGTCGCTGCCTTACCCTAGTGGATGCTCAGTGAAATGGTGAATAACAAACATAATAGTGCAAATTCCCCACATCTAGAGATCTGAATTCTTCAAACACTTTTAGAGAGAGGCAGAACCTCTGTACTTGTTCAAGTATTTCAGACAAGATTCAAGCTAATAAACTGAGCAGAGCAAGAGCCTGTCTCCAGTTCCAAAGCAATGCATCACAAGGAAGTCTTGCCAATGCCATTAAAGTCTCTCATTCTTTTTCCTCTCCCCACTGAAATAACACCTCACCTGCTGGAAGAGTTCGTTGTGCATGCCATTGCCTGAAACAAGACTGAAAGACCATCAACTGTCTGAAAATGTGCCAGTCATGACAACAAACAAGAGGGGTGGATTTCTGGATTCCATCATTCATGCTCATACTCTAGCACTGCTTCCTTTACATCTGGAACTTCAGTTCTGAAGACTATCCAATCTGAGATTAATACAATAAATATCAGCTCTCCATAGTCACTGTGCAATAGATTATGAGTTACAGTGTGCTACATTGGCTTGTAAACTCAGAAAGTTAGAACTTCAACAGAAATATATACAACAGGAAGTTGTATATACTGCAGCTGCACTGGTAGTTGAGCACAATAACCCCAAGGAAGTGACAGTTTTAGGATGCTGCTGCTCCTACAGGGTAAGAAGAACACACTTGTATGTTTTCTTTGGCTCTTGATTTTTCCCACAAGTGACTCTGAGACTCATCACATGTTGTTTAAACTTTACTATGAATTATGAAGGCTTCTTCTGAAGCCTCATTCTGCTGTTTTTAATCTCACCTCATTCTTCCAGGTGCCTTTCTTATAAAATTCCTCAATAACCCTCCTGACATTTACAAAAAAAGAAACAAATGAAATATTCTGACTTATTTATGGTCATTCACTCTGTACCGGTTGATTGCCATTCCTTGCAGGGTTGTGTGTGGATTAAAATGTATACTACTCAAGACTAGTGTATTTAGACGGCTACTCAACATCGTGCAGGACTTAAAACTGCCGTTCTAGAGTCTGGGTTGAAGCCACACAGTGAATTTGGCCCCTAACACTATTTTAAACTGAGAGATGATATTTAAACAGCAACACTGAGACATAGAACTGCGTTCTATATATCTAAAATCCAGTTTTATGAACTACAGAAACTTTTATTATTTGAAATTACTCCAGCCAAGACTTACATTATTGATGACATAACTTCGACACAGACAGTGGCTTGAACATTCTCAGCTGGAATTCCTACTCCCAGCAGTCAGATGTAAGGCTTATGTAAAGATGATAATCACCTCCGGACTGCCAGCATTTTCTGCCCACTTAGTAAAGTATGTTCCTGCAGGGCCTGTGTGAAGTTTATGAGACATTTTGTACCGATGCCTTTGACTGTTGCATCACTTTGAAATTTTTTTTTTATACCAGGTCATCTTAAAGTGTATTTTATAACTAATCTGCAAGACATTTACCTGCAGCTACAGCTGGAATGACAGAAGTAGCCAAATAACCACAATGACATACTTTGTACAACTCACTAAAAGTATTGCTTTAGCCGTAGGTCGTGACTCATCAGAGTCATGTGAAACTTACCACACTGTGTAAAGTTCACCACAAGTAAGAGGAGTTCAGGTTTTTAATTTCTTTTGCTAGCAGGCTGCAGCCGCTCCCACAGTGAGTTCCATGGCATCCACTGGAACCTTGGACATCTCAGCGTCCAAGTCAGCTCTTCCAGGAATCAAACAAATTGTTCCAGAGAGTCTAAGTATTTGATCATGAAACAAGTCCGACTCTCCACTTAACTGAGGCATTTGACTATGTTCCACATAACAGGCCATATTAATCATCCAGCTTACTGCTTTGAAAAATTTCCTTCTGAAATCTGCCTGTATTCTGGGATGCTCTTTATGCAATCCCTTTATGGCAAAGCAGTAAAACAGGAGAATACAATCCTGCAAAATTCAAGTCAAATGAATTACATCCAGATTGCCTAATGCATTTGAAAAGTCATTATGGAGGAAATCGTGTTTTTAAGGCTAGTGTGAGAGACTGCAAAGGATAACACCTTGCTTGTGTTGTTTCTATATGCTATCTGTCATACTGCATGACAATCCTTAATATAAGAATGAATATGAAGGTTTTCCTTTAGTCACAGCAGCCTTCATTCATCCTGCTTAACTTCCAGAGATTGTCTGAAGTCCTTAAGAAAATGTCTTAATCATAGTGTGCCCGTTTATGCATCATAGTATTGTGTCTGGTATGTATCATGGCATATCTATTTTAGACTGAAATTGTATATCAGTACTGAACAATTATGAAAAAAAGGAATAGATAAATATTTCAAAATGTGATTCCTGGTACAATAAAGACATGAACCTCTGAGACCAGGTCCAGAGGAGGGAAATGAAAATGGTCAGAGGGCTGGAGCCCCGCTCCTGTTGGGTAAGGCTGAGAGATGAAACTGTTCAGCCTGAAGAAGAGAAGGTTCTGGAAGACATTACTGTGAGCTTTTAATATTAAAAAGAGTTTAAAAGAAAGATGAAGATAGACCTTATACTGATGCCTCTAGAAAGAGGCAGTAGTTTTAAATTGAAAGGAGGTACATTTAGATTGACGATAAGGAAAAAATTTTCATTGTGAGGGTGGTAAGGCACTGAAACGGGTTGCCCAGGGAAGCTGTGGATACCCCATCCCTGAAACTGTTCAAGATCAAGCTGGGTGAGAGTTTGAGCAACCTGGTCCAGCGGAAGGTGTCCCTGCCCACTGCTAGACTTGATGAAGGGCTAGATGATCTTAAAGGTCCCTTCAAACCCAAACCATTCTGTGATTTTTTTAAGAATATACACTGCTTAACAGAAATGACCACATTACTCATAACATTTTATATCCCATCTTTCCCCTTATCTTTTCATGTTCTTTGTTTAATTCAAAATGTTTGAGAAGTGTTCTGTTAGGTCTTGTTTTGCATAGTAGTTAGTGCAATATGGCCAATTCTAAGACTGAAAAATGCTATTAATAGTCATTTTAGGGTCAGAGAGATTTTGAAGTAGTTGCTTTTGATGCTATCTGGAAATGCAGGACTGAAGTTCTTGTCCTTAATAGAATGTCTGCAGTCACTAGACAGCTATGAACATTTCAGTCATACTGGATGGGATTCATCTCCCCTAGTCTAGAGCCATGTGTAATTATAAGTACATCATCTACACTGGTTATGTAAGCTACATCTATTCCAGTAAATAAATTGAGACGGGCCCATTTTTTGTCAGTATTGGTAAGCGTCCCTGGCTAGCTCCTGAAAAACACCCAGACTTTGTTTTGGAGAGTGCTAGTTGACCCAGGTCAAAACTACATCAGGGACTATGCTAACAGTTAGATAGTATGGACAATTACATGCCAGAGATTGACCAGATACGCTGGCTTCAATGACTTTATTAATTTAAATGTAATTGGAGGCATTAAGTGACATAGGCACTTTTAGAGGTTAATTCATTTCAGCTATTGACAACCATCTACAACAGATTGGATTAAGCTGTCTTTGGAGGTACCTGTGCTGACTGAAGTGAAGCCCTATGGGTACATTGAAGGATTTAAATGTCCTGTTTAGCTTAGAAATATAGTTTTCTGTCCATTGTTTCCCGTGCGTTTAGTGATATCTGCTCAAGCTTGACAAATGTGGCACATGCCAGGTCCAAACTCTCCTGCAGCAGTACCTACCAGAAAATCAACTTCCAGTGATTCTAGGTGCATATTTTGGAAAGGGACTGATGCTCCTCATGAAAACAACAGTTGTGGCATGAGATGAGGTCTGCATTTGATAACAGTTATAAAGTAAACAAAGGTACAACACACAAAGAGACAGAGAATAGTGGAAAAGGAGTAATATCAACAGGATACATAAAATAGATTGAGACTTCCAATGTGATATTGTAATACGTTAACTGAAAAACTGCAGAATTGGTGTCTAGTGGTGATGGACTGCATGACTGCACAGAAGTGGGTGTGTATGCAAAGGTTTACTTTTTCAGTGTAAATGTGTTTCTTTTCACTCTTGGTGAGTTGTGTTTGGATATCTGTGTTGTATAATTTACTCATGTGTTTTGCATTCCTCAGTGGTATCAAGTAAATTCCTTGGTCAACTACTATAAACAGTGCTTAAATCATAAGTGAATCAGACATCTCAGATGGCCATTAAGCTTGTGCCTGTGGAAATATGAACATTTTATATTTGCTGGCATGTAGAAAAGGTCATTATTAGTCTTCCTAGCCAGATAGATGTATGAAATTTTACTTGCTGTAATGATTCCTTGGCATTTCCTAATAGCATGGAACATGCTAAGTATTTCTTTTTTTTTAATGGAAGACAAAAAGGGAATATGACTGTGTTGCAAATGTTAGTTGGAAACAATTTGAAAGAGAGAACTGAATGTCCATGTTTATCCAGGAAAGGTAGATGGAAACTTGGAACCACAAGGGTATTTTGAACTGAGGAGGTCTGCATGATCCATTAAGCATTACTGCATCATTTTCTCAAAAGATTGGGGCCTCATCCTCTTCCTTTGGAAATTGATGGCAAATGTCCCATTAACTTCAGTGAGAATAGAATCAGGTCATAAGTCCAAAACTCTGCTCCTCCCCAGGTATCTAAAAAGAGCTAAATGATTAAAAAACTGCTTTTAATCCCTCTGAAACTGATTTTAATGTAAGTAGGAGGCAGAGATCTGTTTTCCATGAGGCTGACTTCAGTGGGCAAATCTATTGATAAACTTCTAAAAACTAAAATGCTTTTTGTCCATGGATATCCAGGGAATAAAGTATTCTACAACAGCAATATTTTGAATGAAATCTTTTTATATTTTAAGCTTTCTGCTTGTGAGTAGGTGAACGTAATAACAAACAGCCAGGGAAAAGTCTGGAAGTCTTGACAGCCATAACATCCGTTACTAAATCCTTCACTATTTATTGTTAGGAGTGGTCTCACTGAAGCAGAAAACTTCCTATTCCAGAAGAAGAGGTAATAGATCTTAATGTAGTGGCAGAATCTTGGGAACGGACTTGGATTTTAGTTGGATTGAATTGCTCTCTGTAGAAGCCTTTTATTTTCCATTGAGGAGGTGGGGATCCTGGAGGGTTGGTAGTCTTAATTTAATCCTTGTTAAGAGCTCAAAATTCAGTAGAATGACTATAGTAGTCTCATTTGAAAAATGGACCAAAAAAAAAGCAAGCAATTATATTTACTTGAGCAAATATAGTATGATTCCTTCATCCGCCTCACACATTGTCCTTCCTACTCCTCTGCATCCCAATCTCCTGCTGCTTTTCCCCCTGTGCTTGTGACTCAAGTGGCATGAAGCAGTCCAGGTATGAGTGTGATAGCCTTTTTTCTGGCATATGAGCTATCCTAGGCCAAGTGTATGCCTAGTATGGGAGAAATAATAGTGCTGTGCTGTATCTGAGGTGTATGCCATCTCATGTGGCTCATTTGAAAGTAGAGTATGCCTTTTGTAGTCCACCAATCGGCAGCATCTGGTGGATCAGGTTTTGGCTGTTTTGGTGGTCCACAATATTATGCTACAGCCTCACAGGAGATGATTTATAAAATGAAACAGCTGAAGAAGAAGGTGAAGATGAACAACAACAACAAGAACAAAGAAGAAGGAAAAAGAAGAAAAAAACCC
>VYZS01028833.1:52434-116927 GCA_013400695.1 Neodrepanis coruscans | reverse complement strand
CGGGACACCCCCGCCCTACCCGGCGCCCGGAGGGAGCGGGGCGAGGCGCGGGTCGCCCCCCGGCTCTGCCCGGCCCCGCGGTCCCGGGCGCTCGGTCCCCGGCGGGGGGCGGTGGGTGAAGTCCGTGCCGGTGCCGAGCAGAACAATGAGGTGGACGGAGCTTGCCCTGCGCCTCTATGTGTGTGTGTGTATGTGTGTGTGTGTATGTGTGTGTGTGTGTGTGTGGTGCGTGTGCGTGCCTGCTGCCTGCCTGCCCCTCGCCGCAGTTCGCATTTCTAGGACCGGCCACCTCGCTCTGTTCGCCGGTTTACCAGGAGTTCCCCTCGCCGGGGCTCCTCTGCTCCGGGGCGCGGGGACCCCGCGGGCAGTGGCAGTGGGGGACGCGGCTGCCGGGAGGCGACTGTCAGCTCCCCCGGCTTCTCCTTCAGCCCAGCCCGAGCTGCGGAGAGAAGCCCAAGTGCCCCAACTTAGTTTTTTTCGGGTTAAAAAAAATATTTTTTATATACACACACACACACATATATACGGGTGTGTGTGTTAGATCGGTGTGTAGTGCAGGGTGTCTGTTTAAAAAGAAAAATTCAAAGATGTATCTGGGTTAATTTCAATCCCACCGCGACGCATTTATCCTCCCCCGTCACCCCTCCCGGCTCGGTGCTGCCCGGGGAGCGTTACATAAACCGGAGGGACATCCCCCGGCGGGCGCTCCATCCCGCCCGGGGACCGCTCGGTCCGTGGCTGCGGAGACCCGGGCGCGGAGGGGAGCGGGGCGGGGGCGGCACGGGGGACACGGCACTTTCCTCCCCATGGCGAGGCCGGTGAAACTTATCTGAGGAGGAAATCGAGCCTCGGGCTGCGGCGCCCGCTCGGGAGGGCGCTCGGCGGGCGGTGTAAAGTTACCGGCGGCCCGCCGGGTTATTTCTGGGCAGCCCCGAGCTCATCCGTGGTGCGAGTTCGGACCCCGCCGGAGGCGGGCAGACAAAGGCGAGCGTTTTCGGCAGCGCAGGGAGGACAGTCAGCCTTCCCGAGGCTCGCCGCTGCCGGGCACGGAGCCGNGCGCGGGGCCTGCGGTCAGCCCGGCCGCGATCCCCAGCCCGGCGCGCCGCAGCGGACGAGCGCCGGCACGGCCGCCTCCCCGGAGCCGGGCAGGGCAGCGGAGGGGAGGGGAGGGAGAGGAGGAGAAGAGAAAAGAGACGAAGAGAGCCGCTGCCGGGGTGGGCAGCGCGCCGGCTTCCTCTCGGGGCCGCACCGGTGCCGCACCGGAGCGTGCGGTGGAAGTTTAGCGGTTCCATAGAGCATCCTAACTTCAGCGGCGCCCCTGCTTCTGCCTGGCTGGAAAAAGGGAGCAGATGGGGAAAAATGCCCTGAAAGTGACCCGTAGAAACAAATTCCCTGCAACCGATACGGAAGGGTCCGCGGCCAGGCTCTGCAGCATGCCTTGAGCCTCAAAGTAGGTGAATATCCCAAGTGGTAGGAGCTGGTAGATAGCATAAAGACTCATAGAGATTGTTTTATCTCCGCTGTGTTGCGGCATGTTTGCGGGTTAAATTGCTGCTGAATGGCTTCGAGGGAGGTGGAGGAGGGCTTAATGATTGTTTTTCGCCTCCTAGTTGCCATGAGAGGTCCTTAGAATTCCCTGCAATATCGCAGTGCATAGGTAAAAACTTACTTATCGCAGGGGATGCAATTTCCTCCTTGGAAGGAGGCAAGGATTGCCATCCTCCCTTGCGAGCCTCGAGTTATGTGCGTGAGCAGTCTGGTTTGTAGCCCTCCTTTGGAGTATAGGTACAGTCGGGCCACTGAGGAGAACACAGGAGCCGAGGGGTTGGATCAGCAGTGCGGCGGGCAGTCGCCTCTCTGCTTCTGCTCCTGCCCTTGACCGAGCAGTGTCGGTGGCACACGTGCACGCCCACCGCCACCACTGCAAGGCAGGCGAGGGGAGGTGAAACCGTATCCCCGCCGTACCGATTTCAGAACATAGGCTCTTTGACAGAAAGGGCACCCTGGGAGGAAATGTGAGACCTTCTGAGGCCTTATGAAATGGTTTCGGTAGAAATTTCAGGGAGTATGATAACACAGAGCACATACACAAAGTCACCCACCATTCTTGACGTGCAGGTGAGGGTGGTGTGTGCTTGTTCTGAGCAGTTGGCTTAAATACCAGTTCTGGGAAGCAGAGTGGTACCTCACCTGATATGTCGAGGCATGATAAATAAGTGAATATCTGGTGTGAAATCCTCTCCCACACCCACTGTGTAAGAAGAATTTTCCCGTTTGTTTTAAAGAATTTGGAGGTTTTCCTGTTGTCTTCTCATCTGTTTTTTCTTTTCCACTGGGTGCTGCAGTGCTGGGCAGTAAAACGAACGACATAAAAGCATAACAAGTAAAACAAAATAGAAGTCACGCGGCCAAACAATGTTCGACCAGGTTTTCAGTTTCATTTGTGAGCCGTACAAGGAAATGTGTTGGGCTTCAATGCAAACTTCATCAAGTGTTGTGCTGCATGGCCTCTCCTTCAGAGTTGGGGCAAACTAGTGGCTGCCATCCCACTGAGCACCAGAGATGTGGCTTTATCAGGAGCGCCTGTATTAGCTTCGGAGAAGGTGGATGGCTTGAGGCAGGCAAGGTTCTCTGGTCTGGTTCTCTGGACTCTCCTCTAGGCAGTGTTGCCCTTGCTGTGTAAAATCACCACCTGTGCACTCATCCTGTGACATTTCCGACTGTGCAGAGAATAGAGACAGGCTCTATGGACCAGGGGAGACCCCATTTTAAGAGGGGATCTGCTAGACATCAGCAGTGTCTGAGATGTGGGTAGGTTTTTGCCTAGGGCGGGTGTCTCCAGTTGTCTCCAGTCGTTTCCTAGGTGTCTCCTACCTGGCGTCCTTTAGAACTGTGTAAAGGGAGGTATTTATATACATGTACCTCTATTTTCTAAACAGTGATTACCTCTGTTTTGGTTTTTTTCTTCTTTGCTTTGCTTCTTACTTATTCTTGACAACTTTGTTGCAACTCACCGTGTATTTTTAGCAGCCGCGTCGGTAGTTTTCTATGTGGGTGGCTTATGAAATTAATCTGGTAATATTTGTAAATTGCACCTCGCCACCGGTGCTGCTGCTGGAGCTCAGCACAGGCACAGACCTGCCTGCACCTATCCTTGTCACACGAAGGGCTGGGAAAGCCTGAAAATCTGACCCCAGACTCCTCATGGATCAGGTCCCATTTAATGCCAACCCTGCTGGTTTTTTAATGCTTCCTCAGATCTTGTTAAAGCACATAAAACTTGGTCATTACACATAAAACTTGCTCACCAGGGAGGCGGCTGCAGTGTGGCAGAGCAAAGGTCTTTACCCCAAAGTTCATGCAGGGAGATGATAACTCAAAGGCACTTCCTGTTTATCAAATAATAACCAGAACTTAGCTATGTCAATGCTGGGACCAAAAGCCTAAGTTTTTATTTGCTCAGGATATGGCTGTAGCCAGGATAACAGGAAGTCCCTTTCAGTTAAAATTATTGTTCTTATCATGCTGCTGTGTCTAGCAATTAAGGGAGTTTGAGAGTAATGGGTGAAAAATGCTGTTTTATTTTCGGAAGGGGAAAGAGCAATGCTGGGACTAGGGCGAGCAGACAAAGAGGCAAGTACAGTTACTCACTGCAGCCGTCGGCCCTTGGACTCTGTGCAGTGCATTCCTCTGCTGGCTGTAACAGGTGGGGAAGACGCAGTTGGCTTCAGCTGGACACCTGGCCGAAAAAATATAGTAATTTTCATTTTCCCATCACTTGGTTTCCCCATTTCCTCAGCGGTTGTTACTTACCCTAACCTAGTTTCACATGCCCAGTTTTACATGGTGCTTTGAAACCACTGGGTGTGATTTCATCCGGACTGGATAAGAATTGGCTGTGCACCCTGTTCAGTGTAGGTCTTCTACTAGTGGGGGACAGCCCAGAGACCTCCTTGATGCTTGTGAGACTTTTGAACTTAGGTCAGCCTTGAGAAGTTACACTCTGTATTTGTAGGTAGATAATGTAGGGTAGCTAAATGAATACAGCTCTGTTTTGGGCGCATCAGAGCGATTGTGTGTAAAAGTGTGTGTATATTTGGTTAGGAGGAAAGTTGGGAAGTCTAATCATGGAAGGATTGGTGACCTGGGCCTGGAGGTAAATCCCTGTCCTGATTATGAGCCTCACCAAGTGGGTCCCTGGTCATGGTGTTAGAGCAGTCCTGGGGGATGATGAAGTCAAGGGCAAGTGCAGTCTGCTGGGACCTGGCTGAGACACCAGTATGAGGCAGATTAGACAACTTCTTTCAGCCACAGGAGTGGAGGCATCTGGGGTAGTGCTACCTGTGGGCGAGACCCCCAGGAGAGTTTGCAAAGTGGTGGGCTGACAGCTGTTACGGTGTCCTCAGCCCTACATCTGTAGCGGATGGGTAGGCTGAGAGTTACTTTTTTTTTTTTAAGTTCCACCCTTTTCCTCTCTGATCCCAGTTTAAGCAGATACTTTAAGGTCTGTGCCTAAATTTAAGCTCACAGGCAGTGCTACTGGCTTCATTAGGATTGTTTATGTCTTTAAAGCTGGCCACATGCTGAAGTACCTTTCTGACTCATGGCCTCTATAGATTAATCAGTCCATTTATAAAAATGAGGTTGTTTCCTCACCTTTACTAGGAAATCTCTGCCCTCTGAATGTGAAATATTATTTATAGGGCTTTTTCTTGCTTTTGGAAGGATAACTGGTGGATAACAAGAAGTGAGAATTAAACACTATTTAGAGAAAAGGTTATTTCTTCAGGTATTTACATACCCTAATACAGACCTAGGTGTTTAACAGGAGGCCTTCTGTTTTGAAACTATTCCGTCTGGCAGTACAGAGTTCAGCTTTCACTTTAAAAATAAACCCAGGTGATAATTCCACTCCAGATAGGATATTTAGCAATTTTTCTGTTCATTGTACAGGAAGAGTAGAGGCATGTTACTGCTTCCCCCCCATTTACAGCACAGAGCATAAATCCTCCCTCAGTTGGCCACATCAGCAAATGAGGTCCATCCTCAGGAATGCACAAGTGCATTTATTTTTGGACCACTCCTGAATTTAGGTAGCCTTCTGAGTTGGATAATTTTGATGGTAAAAATATTTTTTTCTAAGACTTGCCCACGCACATGAGTGGAGGAGCAGCCTCTTGTCTCTGTAGAGTGGCAAAGGCATTGCCAAATCAAAAGGTTCCTGGGAGAGACCAGAGCCAGGACAAAAACAATTAAAAAGCTGTACCATTAGGATTTATTTATTGAATGGAAGTAACAAGAAGCTGTGGTAGTCTGTGTTTATACAATGCTGTATATGTTTGAGGTGCTAGGTCAAGAGTGGCTGTCTGATCAAGCTGCTGACAGAATGAAGCTGAGGAACAGAGTTTTGCTTATTTACAGGATGTGTACAGAACAGCCAGTGGGAGGCAAGATACGAGAACCCCTTGAGCTGCTCCTGGGCTTGATTCTGATACGGGTCAGCAACAGTGCCACTGAAGCCCAGGGAGCTACAGGAAGGGAAGCACCATCTCCATGTGTGTGTCGTGTTCGGGAGGGAGAGGGAGTTTTATGCTGGGTGAAGGATGGCATAGTTTATTCCTTTGGGTTTTTCCAGCATTACCCCGAATAGGACATTTGGTTGGAGAAGCTGAAGCTTATTCTCTTTACATGGCATCCTCTGTCCTGCTCACCTTCCAGGGCCTCTGCTGACATCTCTCGCTGGAAGGATGAAGTAAGAGCAGTCACACAGTTCCTTCCCTGGAAAGTGAGAAAGGTCACCCTGCAAGGCAGTGGTATTTGCCAGAGATACTTGGTAAACTCCGAAGGGTAGCTGTCTTCCCTGTTTGTTACAACTTTTAATCCTTAAAGGTATTTGCAAGACCTGGAACAATGGTGTTACATAACAGTGCAGGCTAACAACTCCTTCAGTTCTAAAGGTTGATGGGTTTATCTTTGTCTGTGGGCTGCGCTGAAGTGCCAGAGAAACTTGCTTCTCACCAAAATCATTGAAATCATAGGAGGTGGGCACAGGAAAGATTTCAAAAAGTGTTTCAAAGCAGGATATTAAGTGTCTGTCCAACATGTTCCCTTTCGGGCTTGTCCAGCGTATTCCCCATGTGTGGAAGGTCCACAGCCTGCCTAGACTGTCATTGCTGCCCTTTGCTTTGTCTCTGAAAGGATTTTTACCTCCTCTAACTCCTCTGCTTTGCTTGCTGTGATTCCTTGTCCTTTTAACAGTGGGTGTGGGAAAACTATTCCTTTATCTTTGTCATGTCTGTCCTTGACGTTGTGTTCCTTTGGCTGAATCATATCTCTGACACATTTTTCAGCTCTTTGTCCTGCATCTTTTTCCCTTAAGCTCTGACCATCCTTCTGGTTCTCTCTGCTCCCTTCAGCTAGTCCACCTCTCTCTTGAGTGGCACTGCTAGAGCACAGTGCTGTTATGTTGGATCCTGTGCTGGTCAAATAAAGGGAAGTATTCCTTCAGCTCTCTTACAGACAGTGGTCCTGTTTGTTTTAACTTTTGCACCATGATATTGTTCATCTGTGTGTAGCTTATGATGTCCCGTGGCTCCCAGGTCCTGTCCAAGAGGTCTGATGCCTCATGAGCCATTTTCTATCCTCTGTGTGTGGAGCTAGCCTTTCCTACCTAAGTGTATGATTTTGTATGTGTCCCATTTGAATTTCATCCTGTACCCTTTAATTTGTCAGAATTGTTTTGAATTCTTATCTAATTCCCCTGATTTTGCAATCCTGCTTGGTGTCACCTGCCAGTTTAAAAAGAACAATCTCTGTTTCTTCACCAAGATCAGCTTTGTTTTCCACTACACAGTCCCAAATAGAAAACACAGAAGAGAAGAAATCATTTCATAAAAAATAGAAACAGAACCTTCCCCACAAAATATAAAAGAATCTGGAAAACACACAAAACACGTGGCATTGTTTTCACACCTCCTGTTCTTTTACTCTACTTTGGTGCTTTAGAAGTGTTCCTAATAACAGTTGTATTTCCTCTAGTAGCGCCGGTGCCAAACAAAAACAGGACCTTACTGCACTACACATGACATTGACATGAAGGGGGAGATAGTTCTCACCCCAAAGGATTTGCATTTCATGTAGGTGAAAACACGGGAGTGTGGATTGTACAAATTGTTGGCGCTCTTTGGGGAGAGGAAATCACAATGTGTGGGTTTTTCTGAACATTTGTGACAGGAGTTCCTTTGGGAAAGGGAAGGGTGGGTTGAAGTTTGAGAAGGAATAAGGCAGTAGGTCAGGAACAAGAGAGAGGAGAATGAGAGAGACAGGCAGGGAGGAGAGATGAGGGCAAGTGACTGTAACAGAAGAGAGGGAGGTGATTCCTGAGAAGTACAGAGGCTGAGGCTTTCACAGCCAAGTCTGCCAGGAACAGAAAATTGAATGAAATACTGAAGATCCCATATTGGACTATTTTTGCAACTGCCTTTACTGACTTCAGTCTCTCCCAGGTTTTTTCCCTGTGCTTGTCTATAACATCTTTGGAAGGGAAGGTGAGCAAGGACAGCAGATGCCACCTATATCCTAATGCTCACAGGGGGAACAAAGTCTGCCTGGAGATTCCCTGTCTGGAGCTGAGACCAGAGGCAAAACTGATGTTGTGGCACTCCCTTGAGATCTCTGATCCTTCTCACCACACTCAAATAATTATAATGGGATAGAGGTTATCTGAAACACCAGCACTTGTCATTGATCTGAGATCCTTGTGGTTTCCTCCCTTGCTGCCATTACCCTTTCCATGACAACAGTGTCTATGCAGGACAAATTTGATCTGCCATCCTCCCTCCTTCTCCTCCTCCTCATCAGGTGCTGCACTGAATTTTCCCTCAGTCTGCACATGATGCCTTTAAGGGCATGTGTGACAGCCCTGCCCTCTCCATCTTCATGTCTACTCTACTCTCACCATCAGCCAGGTGACTGAAACAGGTGTGAGCATGGAAGCACAGTCATCAGTGCCTGAGCTCATGGGTGAGAACCGTGTGTGCATCATCCTACACATGGATGTGCATGGCCCAAAGGCTGGGCACCTTTTGAGCGTATGAGGCTCAACATACTGTTCTCTCTAGTAGCCAGTCGGGTATGCCAGTGTGTTTGGCAGTGAGTCTGTAAGATTACAGTTTTTCTCTTGGGTGAAGAGAGCAAGAAAATCTTTTTTTTTTTTTTTTTCTTGTAGTTTGGGGTCAGAGTGTTTATTTGCTACTGGATGGGATCCAGTGGATTCAGTGTGTTCCTGCACAGAGAGGAAGCAGCAGAGAGGAAACAGTGTAGGAGGTTCCTGGAGTGTGTGGAAGATAACTTCCTGACACAATTGGTAAGTGAGCCAGCAAAGGAAGGTGCTATGCTGGACCTGTTCTGTGTGAACAGAGAACGACTTGTGGGTGCTGTGGTGGTCTGAGGCCATTTTGGGTACAGCGGTTGTTTTCAGTTCTTGGAGAAGTAAGAAGGGGGCTTAGCAGAACAGCTGCCTTGGACTTCCGTAGGGCAGACACTGGTCTGTTTAGGAGACTGTTTGACAGAGTGCCTTGGGGGACAATCCTGAGGGGCAAAAGAGTCCAGGAAGGCTGGACATTCTCCAAGAAACAAACGCACAGGAGCGCTAGGAGAAAGACATTGAGGTGCTGGTGTGTGTCAAAGAAGGGCAGTGGACCTGCTGAAGAATCTAGTGCACAGTTGTTACAAGAAGCAGCTGAGGGAGCTGGGATTGTTTAGCTTGGAGAAAAAGGAGGCTTGGGGAGACCTGCTTTCTACAACTACCTGAAATGAGGTTGTAGTGAGGTGGCAGTCAGCCTCTTTTCACTAGTAATGAGCTACAGGACAAAAGGAAATGGCAAGTTGCACCAGGGAAGGTACAGATTGGATGCTACAAAGAATTTCCTTATGGAAAGGGTTGTCAGACACTGGAACAGGCTGCTCGGGGAAGTGGTGGAGTCATCATTTCTGGAAGTATTTAGAAGACATATAGATGTGCTAAGGGACATTGTTAGTTGTGTATTTGGCAGTATTTCGTTGGATTCACTGATCTTAAAGGTCGTTTTCAACCTAATTGATTCTGTGGTTCTGTTTATTTTTGCTTGAAGATATGAGGTTTTTTCCTAGTTACAGATTATAAAGACATACAGGATGGTGGATAGCTAGCAAGCTCCCAACTATTAGCTGCACTGGTGGGATGTTACACTTGTGAAGGGAATGTTACAGCAGATGATGGAGGGGCTTGAAGGAGACTTGGATTCTAGCAGCAAGACTCGGAGAATATCCAGTCCCAGAAAACTTGCAGAACATTTCAAAGAAAGTTTGTTTTTTTCAGGAAGGTCCTTTAGCTTTTCCAGAATGTTTTTACTTGTAGGCAAAATTTGTAAGCATTCTTTATTTTTCAAACACGGTTTATATTCTGCTCTTGTCTGCAACAACTCCAGTACTGTTGGTGTATTTATCTTTTCCGTGTTAACACTTGCTGTTCCTGGAACATCTCCTGCTCAGCAGCTGTTTGTAGGTGTTTTGTTTTTTTTTTCTCTCCCATCATCATGTACCTTTCTTTCCTTTTTGAGGCATCCATAAACCTCTTGTAGTGACATCATAGCTGTTTCCTTAGCAACAGATTATGATACTAGAACAGAGGATAATATCAAACAGGAGGAGGAAGAGATAAATTATGGTGTTTGTGTGCGTGTGTCTGAGGGCTTGATTATATTCCTACATCTCTTCCGAGGATGTTGTCTGCCTAGCTTCTCCTCTGTTTATCTTACATGCCTTTTAAAGGTTAGGAAAATGTGAAGGGAAAAAAGAGATCTGGAGGTCAGAACGCTACAGACGCATGTTTTTGATGGTCTCTTCGTAAATCTAGTAGGCTGAGATTTGTTTTTTTATCTCTGATAGCTCTCTTGTGTCTCCTGAGAGTAGTCTGGAGAAAACTTGGAGGCACAACAATCCCCTGGTACAGGTTTACTTTGATTTTAATTACAAATTATTTATAGCCACTAGCAGCTGGGATCTCAAGTCAAGGATCTCTGTGCTACAGATTTTCCAAAAGATGGACGAATGCGGCGTGGTGTTGCCCCAGGGAACACACAGCCTGTATTTGAGAAAGGACGCAACAGGTGCTCAAATCATCCAGATCTGGCATGGGGAGAAGAGGGAAAAGTACCCAGAAGAAGGATAGATATTGAAGGGACTGTGATCTCTACACTGTTCTAGCCTGCCCAGAGAGTGGTCATGGAGGAGGTGGTCAGAGCCTCAGACCACTGTTAGCTTTTCACAGTGGTGGTTCTGGAAGAGCTGTGCCAGTAGTGGGTTTGTGACCATCTGCATGGTTCTTCCATGGCTTCAGGCTGTCCCTCTGACAGGGGCTGACAGCAGCAGATTGCAGAAGGGCGAGTGTCTGTATTGCTTCATACTTACACTGGTAGGAAGGCTATCTGCTGAAAGCAATAGGCTGGAAGTGAAGAATGTCCAGCTAAAATGCATAGGGTTTTATTTTCTCCTAGGAAGCTTTTAGTGCTGACAAATTCCAAACAGTTTGGCAAGGATTTTCAGCAGGTCTGTGTTTTGCCTCCAAATAGTGGTAATTTCTGGCCATCATTGCTGCTTTCCTATTTAGATGTTTGACTTCAAAAGCTGGAGAAAAAATTCCAAGAAAACCCTCTTGAATATCCTCATAGCTCTGTGTGTGTTCAACCTTTAATCTTCCCCTTCTTACAGAATTTCTGGGGAGTTAAATAGCTGTTGCTAGTCTTTAAAATACCTGGAGTAGGGTCATCTCTAACTTGGAAATCGCTAGTGGTGTGCTTGAGCACCTTAACTTTGACAAACAGTTTTGATCCCACACTGAGGCAGTGCCCCAGAGGGGAATGCAGGGGAGGGATCTGAGCACAGCAATAATAGGAAATGTGTCAGCTTGCTTTAGCGATACAGTTGGCTAGCAGAGTATGTAATGGGGCTCTTTCCATTATGGGAATTCAGTGACATGCTGTGTGATGAGCCCTGGGTCAGTAGTGGAGCAGTGCTGCGATTAGGTGATGCCCATCCTCCAGCTCCCAAAACATTAGTGTGCAGGAGTGTTCTGGTATCTGGACAGGGTGCTGATGGGCTTGGTGGGCTTAGTGCTGCCAGGATGAAGTTGGCAAATAGAGGAATTGCATGAGTCACTCAAACTCGGTAATGCCATCAGGAGTTCAAGTGGTACAGAAGATATGTGAGTGCTCAATATCTTGACAGGAATGATTAGCTAGATCGCTTACTGGGAAGCTTATTGGGAGCCAGTAGAGACCACAGAGGGCTAGTTGGCTGTGCTTCCAGCCCCAGTTTCAGAGTGGGCTGACAGCATTGTCCTGCAGGGAAATGCTTCTGCAGTCAGGCCTCAGGGTGATGGAGGTTAGGGAAGCTGGAACAAGGTCTTTTGCAGAGGGGAAGAGAGATCACAACCTTTACTCTTGAAGCCAGAATAAAATGAAAGGACAGTTCTTGGCTACAGCCAGTTCGTGGACAGCTTGGGGAAACCAAGACCTCGTAACTCTTCCAAGGCATGTGCCTACGAAGTAAGTGGTGATCACATTCAGTCATGAGTACAATTACAAATTCCTTCATCTCTTCTAGCACTATCAGTGGCACCAGAAACGTGCCTTCCCACCAAACTCCCCCTCTGCATTCTCTCAGCATCAGAATATGTGTGTATTTAGCAGGTGGAGATAAGAAACAGGTTGTAAACCCCATTTTGAAATTGCTACACCACCTGACAAGAACTTGTGAGACCCAGATACAAGCATATCCCATTGATGGTGACAATACTTCTCTTGTGGTGGCATTCTCTTATCACTTATCTGAGGCTGTGAGCACCTGTGTAATGAAAGTGCACCTTCCAAAAGCCTGTGCTGCCTGAAGCACGTGCAAGTCATAAGGGATGGCAGATGCTGTTACTGAGTAGCGTATATGAGAATACAGGTGGAAGAGTGTATGTGTGTACATGTGGGACTCTTTCCATGTTTGCAGGCATGTGTAGGGGTGTGCTCATGTGTTTATGTGTGGCTTCATCTCGTGTATCTACAGAAGACAGCACGGGCCTGATTCTTCTTTGAACTATTACACCGTTCTCTCCAACAAATTGCTTTTGTCCCAGGGCTCTTTTCCACTGCAGGGAATGAAGAAGGGAGATTTATTATAAATATAAATTAGGCTTTGTGTGTGTTTGTGAGCTGTCGCAGCCTGTACAGGAGGAAATATAAACAAGGTGAATGCAGAGTGTTTATGTGGAGCGATGCTGTGACAGTGTATGTGTTGGCAGGAGTGCTGTCTGCAGTCTCTGCGTAAGGGGTTGTGTTGCCAGTGTGAGTGTGGAAAACTGTAAATCACGGTGTGTTCAGGAGGGGACACTGCCACTTTGCCTGTAAAAGTCAGAGAGAGATTTTATTTTGAAGCAGTATGATTTTTCAGGCTGAACAAAAGGATTACTAGAAATCCAAGCTCGAGAAAAATACCCAAGATTTTTTGACAGAGTGTGATCTGTAATCTACATCTACTAGCTTGTCTCCATCCTGATCCAGAACAGCTGCATGTCAGGCATCTTTTATGCATCTTCTTCCAGTGCCAGGTTTTGGTAGCCCAGCTGGACCAGTTCTTGGATATCTCTTCAGCTCTGATAATGTGTCTCAGGTTTGTCCTCTGTATCCTCAGTTATTTCAGTCTTGACCTAGTCGTGTGATGTAGATGAGGTCTGTATGCAAATGCAGTATCCCTTGGGGAATCTGTATCCTTTTAGATGTGTTTACCATATCACTCACAACGTATCTAAAGTAGGTGAGACCACCTCAGTAAAGTAGCTATATCTGCCGGTCAGCATCTGAACCCTGGTTTTGTTCTTGCTCAACTGCAAACTCGAGCTACAGAGTGTGGAGTTCCTCTCTCTAAGACTAGGCTTGGCTTAAAAGTTATTTCATGTTCCTCCAAAATCATTGCTGTTTCCCAGAGGAGCTCTTGAGTGATTATCAATCTTTGCATTTCCTCTCAGCCAGGAAGAGTTGAAGGGGTTTCAGGAAGAGGATGCTTTACAAGTAGATGTCTGCTTTCCCTTGCCATGCCCTGTTGCAAACAGACACCGAGATTCCTGCCAAAAGGCCACTGCCTGTAGAAAATAAATTGTGAGGTGGGATGTGAGCGAATGGCTGGAGAGGGCGTGATTTCAGGTGGGAATGCCTGATGCTTTTGATACTGGTTACAATAGCACAGATGCTTGTGGCAGCACTGATAATGAGCTAGGAAACGTGTTTCCTAGCCACAGTTGTTACTTGACAGCACTGGAACAAGCTGAAAGTCATCGTTTTTCATTTAGATTTCATTGTGGTTGGTAGTCCTGTCCTTATCTTCTTGTTATTGCAGGGATTGTTATATGGCTTTTACTCTCCTTGGACGTTTTGTGTCCTCTCTCTTGTTTCTGGCAGCCTCCTCCCTTCTGCGGCCCCCTCCCCAGCAGCCCTGTTACGTTCAGTTGTGGCTGGCTGAAGGTGACCAGCCCACCTGAGGTGTTCATGGCTGAGGACGTAGCATGCTGTGTATTGGGAGTGTGCTGACTTCACATGGGAACTGAATGCTGCCTGTCAGATGTCCTGACCGAGGGGGCTGGCAAGTGTGGGGGCTCAGGGTGAGCTGTGGGGAGCTGGCAGATATGTGGGGGAGGAAGAGCACAGGCATGGTCACAGGCATAGGTAAAACACCCTGTGGCCATCATGAAATGCTTGCTGAAAAGATGGCTATTGGGAATTATTTGGAGAGCTGGGGCAAGAGAAGTGAAAATGGATCACTCTTCTGGTGATCTCCACCCTCTGCGTTGTCCTCCAGGGGTGTGGGGAAGGCTGCAGGGTGCCAGTGATCCCCATCCCCTGCTTGGGGTGTCTGGGTGGATGGGCTGCCTGCCAGTCAGCCTGCAGGGCACTCATCCCCTTTTGACTTGGAGGTGGCAACCCAGCAGCACACAAGAGTTGTGAAATCCAACCCTGTGTTGGGACAGGCTGCACTTAAGCCCCATGTAAGCCCTAATTTGAAGGCTTAAGGGGAGCTGAAGTGTGACACTGAGTGGTGTGGCTGAGCGTCATCCGTTCTGAGTTGTGACAGCCTGTTGTGAGGGAGACCAAGGGGTAGGACAACCTCTGCCTTCCCAGCAGGGCCAGGCATCTTTAGCTGAACTTACTGGTTCCAACAGAAATATTGGATTTAGTTGGGTTTTAAACTGTAAATGTGGTAATTTGTGACTGGCAGTTCTGACCTCTGTGGTTTGCACTGGAGGCCCAAAGAAGCTGTTGCATTAACAGGGATGTTCTGACAGTCCAGCTGGTCTCCATACCTCTGTGGTCATCCCTATAGTTCTGTCCCTGGTAACTCTTTCCCCAGCCTGGTCATTGCTTATCCTCACAGGCAGCAGGCTCAGCCTGTGGCTGGTAGCAGATAACAGCACCCCAGTGCCAGGCTCTTAAAGGTCACATAGCTGTTGTGGTGGCCTCTGCCAGAGGAGTCCCCCACCTCCCTCTTGTGCTTGTGTCCACTTGCACAGGTACCCCTTTCATCTGGTGCCCATTGGGTAGGGTGCCTGACTCCTAAAGCTGCTGGAGTGGAGGAGCTGCCAGGACACAGGCAGCCACAGCAGGCTGAGACTCACCATTTCTTCCTATTCCTTTTTGATTGTGATCCTTGTTTATTTATTTGTAACAACTGTTTTTACATTCACTTAGGGTCTCTTAAGCATGAGATGTCTTAATTTATTTCAGAGCCCTGTCACTGCTCAAAGCACAGCTGTAATTTTAGGAAGGCTGTGGGGTGTGCAGTGCTACAGTTGGGCTTGGCAGGGGATTTTGGTGTGGGGCATATCTGTCCATAGATAGCTTCTGAAGAAGATGGCCCCCAGCATTGTGGCTGCTCTGTGTGGGAAGCACACACATGTGTCTGTGTGCCCATACAGACCTGCAGATGTCCCTGGGAGCATCCTGTGACGTCCTGCTCACCTTCCTCCCCCAGTCAGAGACAGAGAACTCTGGCCAGTACACCAGAGACAGTATCGCTGTTCATCAACCTTTATAAGAAAACAGATTGTTTTTAAGTCAAAGCTAAGACTATAGTACATGCTAGAGGCTGGAAGGTAACTATAAATCCTAGGTCTCATTTGCACAAATGCATTTGGTTCCAATCCTAAGGGCATTTTCCTTCCCCTACTCATGCTTTCATTTTGGAAACATGTAAATTCTGTTTGGATTTGTTTTTTCAAAACTCCACAAAGTGTGGGTGGGGGGCTTTTAAATTACGTTTAGCACAGAAGGGATTAAGGAGTGTTCTGGATGCTCCACAGGGTAAGAATCTGTAGATAGTTGTCATTTATGTGTCGTCACTGAGGAACACTGAATAGAGTGGATACACTAAGACAGTAGTAATGATTTTTGCAGTCTCATAGGACTGCTGCTCAGATCACACCTCTCAGCTTTCTTCTAGCCCAGTATATGAGACCCCACACAGTGGGTCATGTTTCAGGTGTGAACCTTACATGCAGGGTCATCTGTTGGATAATGCCCTGTCATGCGAAGGGTGTGGGCTCTGTGGCCAGGTTGCCTCTGGAGTGGGAGGCAGTGCTGGCCAGTTAGGCTCCTTCTGGGGCAGAAACATGCAAGATGCCCCTGCTGCTCTCAGGCTGCCATCCCTTTTGTGTCGGGGTCCATGAAGCAAAGAAGAGGGACTCGAGATGGGAGAGGTACCTGAGAGCTCATGAGGAGAGAGCAATGTCAGTGGTGGCCCATTTACACTGCTGAAGGCCTTACCTCTAGCAAAGGGTTTGTTCACATTTCCTGGCTGCCTACCAGATTTCAAAATTGTTAAAATGAGCAACAAACAGCTAAAACAGCCTGCAAGGCAGGGGTGAGGCTGGGCTACCCTCCTGTGGTTCCCTCTGGGCAGGCAGGAGGACCGTGCTGGAAAGAGTGCATGGTGGGAGCTCTGCAGTGCTATGGGTAATGCAGTGTAGGCTTGGTGCTCGGTTTCCAGAACTTCCAGTTAAGTATCTTTGACCTGCAGTGGCTCTCTAGGAGGAAGGAAGGAAAGAAGAGTTGGAGGCTTGTCCACACAGAGACTCTCTGGTGAAGGAACTCCCGCAGCCCTGCCGTTACTGTTACTGTTGGCAAAGTAGAGGGAGAGGTTTGTGTCCTCTTCTGCCTATTAGCCAGAAGGAATGCATGTGCTTGGGGGCTTCATGCATTCTCCCTTGCCATACTGATGGATTCATGATACCACTTTTAGCACCTGAGGATACGTGTGAAAAGGGAGGAGGTAGAGGAGTAGGAGGTAGAGGTGGTGTGAGTTAATACAAGACCCAGTGGAAAGCAACAGCAGGCTGTACTATTTCTGTGGTTTGAGCCAAAACTTTCTCTTTCTCTCTCTCTCATTAAATTACAACTAATGCAAGTAGCATTGTGAAGGAGGAATTGGGGAACTGTTGTTCATCATCCAATCGCTTTAACGAATGTGCAGCTCAGTGCCATAGCCCATAGCCTAACTGAGAAGTAATTCACTTGGTATTTGCAGGCATGACATGCATGCCATAAGAATTCCACTATTAGCATTATGCCAGCATTAGCGAAGGGATATGAAAATAAATGATGAGCTATTGTTTTTCATTATTAAGTCCAGGCTTTTTGCTCATCTTGCTTTTTTCCTTCCTCCATCTGTGAAAGGAGGGGCCTCTCCATTCTTTTCACTCTCAGAGCAGGCAGGTTGTGCCCTCACTTATCCCAGCTCCCCCATCCCCCTTCCAGACCAACACCCTTCTGCTGTTCCCTCCACCTGTCCCCTCCTGGGTTTGTAGATCAGCTACAGCAGTCCTCTAAATTGTTGTAGGATAATACCACAGAATGATATGACACCAGAGAGGACATCAGCATTCTGCTAAGGGTCTACAGAGCTGTTTTGCCCTCACCATCCCTCAAGGGGACCAAACTCTGCTCTTCATGGTTGCAATGGCAGGATCAGACTTTGGTGGTGGGTTGGCATTTTGGTACTTTGAGGTCATCTACAAGCTTTAAGTGACTGTCCTGTTATTAAAAAAAGAGGGAGAACTCTTGAGGCAGATGTCAGTTTGGATGTTCAGGAACAGAGCTGAACAGCCTCTACCAGTGACCAGCACTTAAAAGGAGTTCACAAGGCAAATGAGAGATCTGTGACCTGTACTTGGTAAGGGGCATCCCTGTCCATTCTAGTGGGCTTTCCTGTCCTCCAGAGCTCTATAAATGTGAGGGACTTCAATATTACAGGGGAAGGAGGTAGTTAAGTGTTATTTATCCCTATTTTCTGCTGGGGGTGACCAAAGAAGAAAGCATAGCAGTTTCAGAGATGACCCCTGTTTCTGGGATCATCAGTTCATGGGGCTTGTTTAAGCTGGCACACAGACACCCACCTGCGCAAAATAAAAGACTTCTTTGGAAAACTGGGCTTATATATCCCCATGAAATCCCTGAACTGAGTCAGTACCAGCACTATACAGGATTTCTCTGTTCTTAATCTTATTCTTAATCAACTAACCCAGGCAGTCTTTCATGTCATTGAGTTGCTGCTCACTCCAGTGGCCCTAGCCCACGTTGGCTGTTCAGCAGAAGGCCTGGCTGAGCTGAAGGCAGATGGCAGGGTAAGAGCTTGTGCTGATCCTGCTGCTATTAACTCTACCACTCCTCTGCACAGCAAGCTGCTCCCTTTGAACATCAGCAGAACCATTTTTAAAAGCCATGCGACCCAGCCTTGTGTGACAGAATAACTCATTTAGTCAGGGAAAAAGATACCTTGGCAAACTTTTGAGTGGAAGTTGTCAGGGGTAACCTCAAGACACTGGAAGAAGCAGCCACAGGCTTTGAGGAAAGAGCAGCAGCCAGCTGCAGGTGTAATGTTCCCACCTGAGAAGGAACATGTGAAAGCCAATGCTTTTTTCCCTTGTGTTCGTTATTCATCCTCTCACAGGAGCAGCATACACATCAGAGCATTCTGTGATGTCACTTTACACGTAATCATGGTTGTGAAATCCAAAGCTGCTGGGTTGCTGTACTTGTCCCACTCCATGCCATGCTGCCAGCGTACCTTGGCACACAGCGACCTGCAGCATGTTATGGTTTTCCAGGTATAGCCTAGGGTCTCCTAAAATGTCTCAGGCCAAGTTACTCCCTCCCCCACTACCTGCAGTCACTGAGGTGCATGCAAACACACGTGCAGTGCACAGCCTTTAGCACCAATAGCATGTGTGGCTCTTGACAGCTCAGTTTAGGGCAATTGCAGTGTGTCCACATCTTGAAAACAGGGAAGGATGTGTTCCTCTGCCTGAGCTCCTCCACACAGCCCTCTTACAGCCCTTGCAGTGATTGCCAAGGTCCTTTCTACTGGGAAGCAATACCTGCACTTGATTCTTCTCTAATTTTGCAATATGCATAAATGGGGTGGTGGCGACACTGGACATGAAGCCATCAACTCATATTTGCTTGTGATTGAAGAGAGTGATTTTGGTTCAGACCTGAAAGGGCAAGCTGCTGTGTGATTTAAAATTATGCTACCAGCAGAAGCATATGACCTCATGGTATGAAAAAGCAGGAGGAGATTAGCAAAGAAATAAGCTTCTAAGATACACAAACATCCATGGGGAAAAAAGAAAGAAATATATTAATAGAAGAGTCAGTTTGTCTGTGTAAGAGAAGGCTGGGGAAATGACTAATTTGCTTGTTCTCTTATATGTGTAGTTTGAATCAGATGTTCCTTCTTTGATGCCCCCTCCTTTGCTTTCTGTACCCCCTACTTTGTCTTGGATTTTTCTGTCTTCTAGGAGAGAGCAGGCGAGGGAGAGTGGAAGGACTCAGTGAGGAAGGAGTTAAGGGAATGCTCAGTGGGGATTATAAAACAGCCAGGCACTTGGAAACAGTTAAGAAGAGAGAAGCAGATCTGCCAGGAGGGAGTGTGGCACTGGAGCCCGTGGTTTATTTTCATGCCTCCCTACACAGCGATGCAGAAGGCTCTCCTACAATGGGGATGGAGGTAACAGCAGGAGGAGCGGGGTCGGTGCCGGGGTGAGGGTGTTAAGGTTAAAGGGGGAATAAACTTCTCCAGGACCTAGTTGTCCAGCCTTCCCGCTGATCCTTATTGACATGCCCTGCTCTAGATGTGGGTTGTTCCCAGTGTGGGTGGCAGCAGGTAGCACCTATGGTATGGCCTTCCCCTGGGGGCAGGATGTCCTCTTTGCATGTTGGACATAGGGAAGAGTGGTCTTTGTGCCCTCGGCATCACTCTGGAAAGGTGAATGCAACAAACTTGCTGCCAGCTCGAGCATGGCACCAAGAGCACAGTGTGGGCAGGTCTGTGGGTATGCCTATGAGAGCATGACTTGCCTGCGAGGTCTTCTGTGAGCATGGCTGTGAGTGGGCATCTTGTGAAAGCCCACCTGGCCAGGAAGAGCCTTCTGTCATGCTCTGATGAGGCGACTTCTAGTCAGGAGAAACTATGTTTTCATTTACCTGTATTTGTGCCTCAGAAGCCTGGCTGAGGCCTTCTGTACATATGTCAAAGACAAGGCACCTTGACGAGGGCAGATACCTTGGTCCTGGGAAGGAAGGGCTAATGCAGACACCTGAAGGCAGTGTGGTCCAACAGACCAGGTTACTGGCAGGGCTGCAAAGAGAAGCCAGGTGGCTTCAGCCTCCTCCGTATTGTTCTCTGCATACTTGTGCTTGTGCAGTATCTAGTGGCTTCCCAGTTTGAGGGAGACTGCTGCTGTGATGGTGAGTTAAGTGACCTGAAAGCAGGCCCTGCCATCACCTCCTGGCTCTTCAGGTAAAAAATCGTGGTGTTTGCAGGCATGTGGCAGCGGGAGCTTAACGTGGCTGTGACCACAGGGAGAACCAGAACTTCACGTGTGCAAAGCAGAGACCCATTTGTCTTGAGGAAAAAAAACAGATGCAACTGTTGGAGCCAAAATACGTGGAGAGAGGGTTAATCACTCTGCAAGTGTCAGGGGCTTGCGGAAGAAATAGCAGGAGTTTGCTGACTAATGCTGATGATGTTCAAGGAGTAAATGAGAAATATAGAGGGAAAACCCTCTTGTTTCTGTATTTGGAAGAGAAAAAAAAAATGAGGAAAAAAAGGAAGATGTACAGAGTTACTAATCATCCCCCAAAGTCTCTGACCTATATCTCCCTCCTTTCCCTGGAGCTATTTCTGAAATGAAAAATTAATAGGGAACAACCAGGTTTTACCTCCGGGGTACCCTTTCAGGCTGCCATGACTGTGGGCTGAGGCAAGTGGGGAGTCCTTAAGCACCATACAGAAAGCAGAGTAGTCTCAGTCCAGGACATTGGAAGGATATCCAGAGAGACTGAAAGCAAGAAGGTAATCTCCTCTCTGGGAAGGGTGGTCTCTGCCTTCAGATGGTTGGAAAAGGATGTTGAGCCAATGTGCTAGGCTAAAGTATACCAGTAAAGAAAGTAAAGAAGGATAGTCCTTGAAGTTACTGTAACTTTATCAGGGGGAATGGAGGTGAAAGGAAAAAAAAAAAAGTATATCAGGTCATTAGCCCTCTGAGGGCTAAGTTCATTCTGCCTACAGAATATTCCTCTCCCTCTTCCCATTTTAGTTTTTTAATGAGGAAAAAGAATCCTTATTTAAGAAGCTAAAACCTAAGGTTGTGGGCCAGGAGGTTTCATTTCCCAGTTCCTCTGCTGACTTGTTCTTTAAGCTTGAACAAGTCATTTCACTGTCTTCTGGCTCCATTTTTATCTCTACAGGATGTGGATTGTGATACCCTTTGAAAAACATTTTCGAACCTATTGAAGATAGGAAAGGCTACATTTTCTGAGGTGCCCAGGACCTGGGCATCATAACAACAGCTGTGTGCTGTGCAGGAGGAGGAGGACTGATGCTGGGGGGTTTCTGCCTGCACTGGAATAAACTCTGTGCCCACACAACACGTCCGTGGCTTTGGGCATTGGCAAATTCATCTGCCCATGTGACATGGGATGTGTGGAACTGTGTAGCCCTGGAGCGTCGTGAGGTGTTATGACCCACTGTGGCAGCAGGACTAGGCCAGCTTTGAGGGGATCTGAGCATATGTGAAAATCTGGTCTTTTACCATATCCTTATGTTGGATGACATCACCTTAGGTGCCTAGGATTATTAGGCATATTTGATGTATAGGTCTGGATACATGGTGTTGTCTTTGTTGTGCTCCTTCAGAGCCTATCTCCTTAGATCTTTGCAAGATAGCTCACTTACTGAGTCTTCTGTGATAAATATTCCCCATGACCCTGTAGGGCCAAGAAACTGAGCTATCTGGGCTGTCTCGGCACGGACTTCTGCCTCTCCAATATTAGGATGCCTTACACAGCTTGAGAAACTAGGCTATATAGCAGCTTTAATGGGGCTTTTTCCAGACACTGATTGACCTGATTCCTCAGACCAGCTGTTTTATTTATTAAGCAAAAGAGCAGAAAAAGAATGCATCTCCTACATAAATTTGTTTCATTGTGGAGTATGTTTAAACTATTTTTTTCATTAATTGATGTGGAGCTCTTACTTCATATTGATTTTGTAGATATTAATTTATGCACCAGGAATGAGGAAGATTTGCCTCTCCATCTAATCCTGTTTCTAGAGAGAGATTTACTTAATGTGTAGTGTAATTTGTCTAATGTGCAACTTTGTATGTAGAGTGTACCCAGATTCAGCAGAAACAGTAGGTATAATAAAAGAGAGCACTGTAGTGTAGTGCTGTAAATCCCTCTGTAATTAAAAATACTAAATTAGTCAATGTTAGTGCAGTCAGGAGACATCACTAGCTGAAGAGCAGGGATATACAGTGAGAGTTTTCAGTGCAGGACAGAGAAACTGGGTCTGCATTCCTCTCTCTGTGGGTATAATGTCATTTGCCAGGAATACAGCTTGGGTGGCAAACAGGAATTATTGGGAGTTATCCCAGGATTGTCCTTGCATGTTCCCAAGGTAACAGAGAAACCAGTTCTACCAGCTCCCACGTGGTCTCACAGTGTTGTCCCGTGTTGTGTGTCCCGAGTCCGGCACAGACTTGGTGGACAGTTGCAAGGTTGGATTTTATGCTCCTAGGAAAGTGTCTCTAAAATTACTTTATTGCTCTGAAGAAGCCTGGCACCAGCATTTGGTTGAATTATTCACGCCTCCCCACTGTCTGTCTTTTTGTCTGTCTGTCTTTCTTTGCTGGTGTTGGCACAGATAAATCACCCCCTGAAATTTTCAGATGGGCTTCTGTTTTTTTTTTTTTTCCTTAGGAATTTGTGAATCTACCTGTAAATAATCAGGGGTAGGATCAGTTTATACCAATGTAAGATTCACTAGCTCTGAGTACTGTCCATCTGCCTGTCCTATATCCAGCTTATGACCAGTGCTGCCTACAGCGCCTAACACTTGCTTTCTCTTTCTGAGAGAACAGGAGGAAAAGTGGGGCTTACACTCTAGGCCGAAGTTGCTGTTTGGAACTGAGTATCAAGCCTTTGTTGTGCATTAAGGTTAAAAATAAATTGATCTTGTTTATCTGATTAGAACCAGGATAAGAAATAAAGCTTTAGCTACAGTTTTTGTTTCAGTTTAACTTGATTCTGTTAGTGTAGCATCCGACCTGTGTGGTTTCCTCAACAACTGAGAAGAGGAAGGAAAGTGTATGTTATGGCAATGACCTGCTGTTGAGGCCATCCAACAGCTTCCCTGTTTTAAGGTCTTCATAACTTTACTAAACTGAGGCTGTTGGGCAGAAATTTTCCATCCCAGCTACCTGCCTCAGGATGTATATTTAGAATACAGCTCTTTTATACCACTCTTGAATTTTTGGATGTATGTTAAATATAAGAAATGTACAAAGAAATGAGAAAGCAAGCCTTTGCATTAACAACTCAGTAAAATTTGAGTGGTATATATGTCAGGAGCACCACTTCTTCTGTCTCCAAGAGCATCAGCCCAAACTTGGCTTAAAAAATGGTTGTCACGACATCCTCAACAGGCAAAACAGATCTCTGAAGGATTTGTACCTAAGAGTTTCAATTAGGCATTTAAAATTAGTGGAAGCTTTTCACATTAATCTCTCTGTGCTTTGGTTCCCTGCCCATGACATATGGATAATACAGTGTCTTACTTTATGAGGGCATTGTGAAAATGCATTCCTTTATATTTGTGAAACATTCAGTTACTCTAATGATGTGTACTGAGAAAAGGCCATGATTAAATTACTAATTCCATCTGCAGAGCAGAGTGTGGCAGGTACCTAGTAAACAAGGCTTGGGGCCACACCTCGAACAGAGCTGAGAAGATGGAATAGGGACTAGGTGCTCACTGGGTGAGCACTGTGTATCCTGCTGTACTGGGTGAGGCCGAGGTGCCGTAGAAAAATAGCCTGTGATTATGTGATTAACAGCTCTGCCATGGTACAGAGGCAAGAAAGAGGGTCGAAGGTTGCACAGGTAACCATAAAGCTGAGGTTTCCTAAGCTTTGCATTCTTAATGTGCAGCTTTAAATTGTCTTGCTTTCACCTTTTCTGTTTTCTGTGTAGTTGTTCAGTCATGCAGAGTGGGCATGGGGAATAATAAACAGCCGTCACTCCGGGAGGAAGAGACAGGGAAACGTCTGGTGCTATTGGTCATCAGACAGGAAAATTCTTAGTGAAGCCTTGCATCCAGACATTCCATGTCGGAGCATGTATGACCCTCAAGATAGAAGTTCAGGGATGGAAGAAAAAAGCAAACTAACTAAGATGTCTTTTTTTCCCCTTATGACAACCGTTTGGTTTATGCTGTTCTTCTGTAATAATGCTCTGAGTACCATTAAACAGCAATGCCACAAACCAACAGACTTACGAGTTATTTTAAGGAAGAACAAAATCATGCCATTGCTTTTTCTGTGGGTCTTGTGGGAAGGCGTTTCCTGGTTTTATCCTGAGTACTCACAGTTCTCGTTGCTCCCTCGCCTGGATCCTGCCCTGTGGAAATCCAAAATGGTACAGTAATGAGACCATAATCTTTAAGCTTGGGAAAATGATCCAGTCATGACTCACAGGCAGAATCTTCCCCAAATCCCTCTGCTTTTGTTCAATTCTTATGTTTTGCTTTCCTCCCATATGTGTTCTACCCTCAGGTAGAAGGCAGTAGTGCTGCCCGCAGCCTGTTCAGAGTTGTGTGTGGGCAGTAGCAGGGGAGGGGGAGGTTCTGGTTGAAGCTTTGCAGTAGAAATCGTGATAATGCCACCAATGAGCAGGCTACTGGGTGGTTGGGGTGCACACTTCAGCAGAAGTTTGCCCATGTCACAGTTGTGTTGACTGTCTTCTGCACTAAGTTAGGATGGGAGTAAACCTGTCCAATGCTGCAGAGGAGTTGGGAGTAGAAAGCAAAGATTGCCCTGAGCTGGGAGCTAGGAGATGAAAGTAAGTTGTATAGATACAGTGACTTTAAAGGGCTACATACTCACTGAGCTGTATAAGTTGAGGAAAGTTGCTCATTCTGTGCCTACCTTATGAGTCAAACTAGAATGCACATTTTCTTGAAATCCCTAAACCCTAAAGCCTGTGCACAAGAGCCTCTTCTTGATGTGGTTTTCATAATTGATGTTTGGCTATTTCACAGTTGCTTTTCCCCGTGGAGTTTCTCTTAAAAATGCCCTATATTTCTTTCTAATTTTGACTGTGCATGGCAAGTTTATATTTCAGAAAAAATATTCAAGCATAATTTTTTGTGAAGCTAGAATGCCATCAGGGTACTTTTGGGAGGGAACTGCTTATTATTTGTGGCTTCCCCTGAGAAGCTGATAACTGAAGTCCTACCAGTATTTCCCCTTCTTCTGCATGTGAATTTTCAAAAAGATTTGTCAAGACAGACATCAGTCTTCCAGCACTGGCTGGTTGTTGCAGTAGTTCAAGCATTGGGCAATTGTGTTTTAGCAGGCAACAATAGTTTTTCTTTCTCTTTCTTTTCTCTCTTTCTCCTTTTTGTTTCTATTTCTTTTAATAGCAAATGCTTTTCACATTCCCTGCTGCTGACTTCTCTGAAAGGAGCAAGCCTTTTAGCTGGCAGCTTTCTGTATGTAACCAAGCTGAGGTCTCTCAACCCTGTTGAGACCCTGGGGAAGAAGTGGGGAGGGAACAGGTGGTTCTGCTGCAGATGAAGGACCAGTAAGGAAGGAACAAGGAGACCATGGTCCCTTGGTCTTGCTTCATGCAGTATGTGGCTGCACAAAGGGGCAAACCCTGGTGTGGGCATCTTTGATCACCTCCAGGCTGTACCTATGATTAGTATGAATCACCACCATCTCCCATAACCCTAGCAAAGGAAACACAAGGTTGTTCTGAAGCAGGGATTTGGGAGAAAAGGGGCTGTTACTATGTGAGGGTCTCATCTCCTCTAAAAGGCTTTGTAGAGCCTTACAAGCGAAGGGCTCAGACACTGGAGTCCACTGCGCTGCATCAGCCTGTCGCCCTGACCTCTGGTGTTTCATGTCCAAACTTCTGTGTGTTGACTCTGTCATGATGTGATACTTTTTAAATAAGCCTTCCTTAGGGGCAGACAGTGTCTAACTCATGAATTACCTGTGTCCTCTCTCCTACTCTGCTCTGCAGAGCTCCTGAGCTCTGAAGATGTCCTGGGAGGCAGAAGGTGAGGTAGTGAAGATGAAGTTCTCCTCTGAAGATCTGGTACATGTTAGAACATAGGATGCATTACTCCATTTCTGACCTCTGAAAGTGACCTTATTTTCATTTCTGTCCTCATGAAAACCTCTTTGCCCCTTTTCCTGCCAGCCATCTCAGTTCTGAGTTAGAGCACATAAGGCAGGGTAGATGGGATCACTTTTCTTCCCCAAAACTAGTAAAAGGCAGCATGAGAACTTGTTTTAATTTATTCCTGCTCCCAGCTGTAGTTACAACCTTTGTGTTTCAGTGTAAAGGTGGAAAAGGATGTGATTGAATGGGATTAAGGTTTTTTCCCAACTTGTATTAATGGGTGACTTACACGAAAAACAACTACCTTCACACAGGAATGCAGGCAGTATTTGCAAGTTGCGTCTGGATTTATGAGACATTTAGAAACACACTATATATTATGTTATGAGACCTATTTCTTTATGCACCAATGCTGTTTGCTTATTCTGGGCCAATAACCAGAATTGAATATACTAAAAACAAAATTTAAAAAAGAATAGAAAATGTTTATATCAAAATCTGAAAGGGTCCCATTTCGTAACAGAACAGAAACAAAATTACAAGTCTTTCAGTATTTAATTGGACCTTTGAGATACTTGCCTGTAAGAGAGAAAACTCTTATTTATTATTTATTTATTTATACCTCTTTGAGAAAACAGTAATTGTCATATGTTTATGTATATTTCCTTCTTTTTTCCCCCCTCTCTTTTCTGTGAAGGCTGTTTACACCAAAACAGTATCTTTGTTTTCAGAGTTCATCTGCTCCTGCTGCTCCTTTCCAGCTGAAGTCACAATACTCGGTCTGTGACATCACTGTTGGCTGCCGTGACAACGGCGAATTTTCACTCCAGGTGGAGAATGTGCAGCAGCAGCAGCAGACACTCTGTCAAGAGCAGAGAGCGTATTTTTCTATGCATATTGCTAGTCATAGAGAAATAAGGGAATGAAAATTCTGCAGGAAAATCAAATGTAGTTTTTCTGAGTGTGCTGCTTCTGAGGTGGGCACAGCCCAGAGACTTTACCTTCCTGTGGAGACTTCACCTTCCACAGGATTTCTTCTGAAATCAGTTAACTACAGTTGACTACAGTTTATGCACCAGTAGAAAAGTACTTAGTTTTTAAAAAAACAAGAGTGTGGGAGAGGGGTTTAATTTAGTTTTATTTATCATTGGCATACCTAAATTGTATCCATAAGTTTTATGGACTTTGTTTTCTTTTTTTTCTACACAAACCCCCTTTCAAAAACCAAGGGCCCTGATCCTGCCAATGCTTACACATATGCAGTGCATGAGGGCTTTCAGTGCATGAGGAGTTGTCCTGCTGAACTCAGTTAAGACAATTCATGTGCTTAAACTCAAGACACAGGCCCATGTGCCAGTAGTGTGAGGGTCTAGCCAGCTGCCCTAGGGGAACAGTTAAATAAAGATTTTACAGAATATTTTCTGATGCAGACACTGTCTTGATGTGGAGAAGCTGAAGTCTCTGGACTGAATCTGCCAGGAAAAGCAGACTGGCCTTACACCTTTCCCCTTTGCTTTTGTCTGCTTAATTTGTCTCGTGGGTTACAGCCTTGCAGTTGCTGGTCAGTGAGACATGTCTGCAAGTGTTTGAAGCACTGTGGCTTAAGAGGTGACAGTGAGATCATTAAATAGCAGAGGGGAAAGCAGAATGGTGAAATGGTCAATATCTCCACTGACCATATTGCAATAATACAAGTGAAAAATATATGTACATCTAATGTCTAGTTATTAGTGATAGGTTCGTTGTTGGAACACTATGTCATGGTGCCTGCAAGCATGGATGGAGCTGTTACCCACTCTGAAGGCTATCCCAAAGGATAGAGGCAGTATGCAAGCCCCTGGGATGCATTGGTAGCATTATTTCTGTTCTTCAGTCTCATGGTTGTACCAAGGACTACAGGAAAACCTTAAGCAGGAAAATGCTGTGGTGTAACTTCCCTGCCAGTGTGAGAGGAGCAGCACCTCCAGCTAAGTGCACTTGGAGATTGTTTTCCAAAAGACCCTGAGCAACCTCTGCAGCCACATCCCTCAGTGACCAATAAGGAATAACCTTTGCTACAGGTGTTTTCTCTGACTTCCAGAATCCTAAGCAACCCAGGCTTTTGCTTGGTCCAGCTCCAGTTTCACAGTGAGAAGAGACTGCTAATCCTGCTTTCCCCTGGCCCCCCACTACAGCCATGCTGAAGCATTTCTGAATGGTCACAAATCAGGAGGGTATACACTTTTCTGACAAGCCCTGTAGCATAACTGTACTGGCAGCCTCAGGAAAGTAGCCATTTACCTACATCTGTGTTTTGGGATGTCTTAGGATTGCTTGCTTGTTTGTTTGTTCGTTTGTTTCTTTGTTTGTTTTAGCAGGGCTGCACATGCTGGATTGCTGTTGTGGCAGTCTATATGATTCATGTCTTTGCACAGTTTGATGGATTTATTGTAGCTTGTGTGTGCTGAGCTGCACAATGTGGTTGCTGCTCTGCTCCTGGTTAGTGCCAGGGCAGCCCATGGTGCCCGTGCTGAGTTGTGAGCAAGTGCCAGGACCCAGAGGGTGATGTGTGTGGGAGAGTCACTCAAGCAACCTGCTGGCCTTATCTTTGGGAAATGAAGAGGACATGAGAACACTTGCTTGGACTTTATTTTATAAAACTCCTCCAGGAATAGCATGTTCTTTGGAGCAGCCAGAGCAGAAAGCAGGAGGGTCAATTTTGGGATCTAGTGCTGCTGTCAGGATCCAGTTTCACATTTATTTTCTGCCTTTGCAGAGCATGGAATAAGTTACCATTTCGTTTGAACGGCTTGAAGTCTCTACCGTTAAGCCTTTAAAAAACTAAATCATAAGTTTCTAGGAACTGTTAGGATCAAAACTTAATGTATTTTAGGCACTTCAGTAGCTCCTGAACATTTGTACTTGAATTTCACTTAAACCTGTTTTTTATACCAGTTTACACCAGTTACACTGTCTTCCTTAAGGCTCGAGTATTACTCTGTCTTATGAGGTTCTTCATTAATTGATTGCCCCCTGAACCTTTCAGCTCTTTTTTTTTTTTTTTTGAGTGTTTTGGGGGTTTTTATGACAAAGGAAATAGGAGTGAAAGTGCAGAGATCTGGGAGCAGAGGCATAGTGAGGTGAATACATTATGGCCTTGCTGAAACCCAGAGGTGAGCTGGAGGGAAGGACCAAGGCAGGAGTGACATCATTAGTTGGGAAATTTTGAGCAGTTTCATGAAAGTTCAGTGCTATCTTGCGTGTAATCCCTCAATGCCATTTGCTGATGCTTGGAGTAGGGGAAGGAGTGTCATCAGGTGCCTCTAGCCAGCAGATTTTCTGGGTGAGCCACAGAGGGTCCTATGCTGTTGATCTGCCACCTGTGCTGTCCCCAGAACCCCTTGCTGCTTTGGAGTACTCCATGCTTGGCTTGGTGACATGAGGCTCACAGGGTGATGGTGAGCTGTGTGGAGATGGGCTTCTCTGAGCAGCTGTGCAGTGTGACCCAGTCCTTGCAGGTCAGTGTTGCTTTTCCATAGCAGCACAGAGATAACAGGCGTTTACCCTACAGATCTACTAACTGTTTGTTTTATTGCAGAGCTATATCTCTCTGTTACTTGTCTCCTTTGTGAATATTTCCACGGTAGTTAATACTAGGGCTTTCTGTGTCCCTCTGTGGTTTGATCAGCTACATCTTGTTTTCCAGTTTTGCCAGATTTCTATAAAGGGGGTCAGAGATGAAGGTGAGCTTAGTGTTGTGGGGTGCTGATTTTGTAGGTGTTGGAATAAATACATATCTTTTCATGCCTGAGACTAAGGTTTTGTAGGACTGAAGTCCCACTTGGCGTTTCTAGCCTATTCAGGTGCCAGCAACACGCATGATGGTGTGTGCTGATAGGAAGCGGGTTTGAGAAGGCTGGGAAGTTGGTCAGGATGAGCATAATTTGTTCGGTGCCCAAATGTCAGGTTGTGGTGCACTATCCAAATGATGTGTGGGGCAGGGGAGCTTGCGCTGCGTCTGCTCACAGCATGCCCAACTCCTCAGGACAGGTCTGTCAGTCCCCCGCTGTCCTGAATTCATTCATTAAACTTTTGTAATCACCATAAAAAATGTGCTTGATAAGTATGTTTTCTGTGCCCAAATGCAATTGCCCTGCTTCCTTTTCTTCTGAAGATAATAGGCATAAAAATGAAATATGGACCTGTGTTCTTAAAAGGTCATAGTTATTTCATTGTCAGGGAGATTGCATATTGAAATAGGTCCTATTAAGATTTGATGATGCTCTAAAGGAATTGAATGACTTGAGACTTTGATTCATAGAAGTTGGAATATGGGCTAGAAATACCCTGTCATCTGGAAGTGGGAGATGGACATCCCTTTTTCTTAATGCAACTGGGATGGGGAAGTTGAATGGAGAAGGGGTTTGTGTCAGATGCAGAACCGGTGTCATAGGATTTGTTAAGGTTGGAAAAGACCTAAGATTATCAAGTCCAACCTTGGATGAACACCACAGCTAAAACCACAGGACTAAGTGACATGTTCAGTTTTTTCTTGAATGCTTCTAGGGAGGGTGATTGCACCATCTCCCTGGGCAGCCCATTCCAATGCTTTCAGTGAAAATATTCTTTTTTGTGTCCAACCTGAACCTTCCTGCCACAACTTGAGGCCGTTTCCTCTTGTCCTGTTGCTAGTTGCCTGGGAGAAGAGATCAAAACCCACCCCCACTTACTACAACCTCCATTCAGGTAGTTATAGAGAGTGCCGAGGTCTTCCCTGAGCCTCTTCTTCTCCAGACTAAACAACCCTAGCTGCCTCAGCTGTTCCTCATAGGAGTTACTCTCTAGACTCTTCATCAGCTTTATTGCCCTTCTCTGGATATGCTCCAGCACCTCAGTGTCTTTCTTGTATTGAGGGGCCTGGAACTGAACACAGGATTTGAGGTGTAGTGTCACCAGTGCCAAGTACAGAGGGACAGCCACTTCTCTAGTCCTACTAGCCCCACACTGTTTCTCATCTGGATGCCACTGGCCTTCTTTACCACCTGGGCACACTGCTGGCTCATGTTCAGCCAGCTGTTGACCAGCACCCCCAGGTCCTTTTCTGCCTTCCAGCCGTGTTTGTCAGCCCTTGTTTTGCATTATCCTAGTTTCATTTAAAGCATTCTTCTACCTGGCTTCATGTAATGGCTCATAGTGTCAGTGGTCTCAAACCCTTTCTGCCTAATGCATGGTTGGTTGCTAGGAGTGCTGCCGTCATCCACGTTTTAGTTGTGGATATGATGACCAATTTTATATTACTTTCCAAGATTTGGCTGGATGACTCAGCTGGTCCTCCGGTGACTCATTTCAGTCTTCCATGAGCCAAGAAGGACTAAAGAGGGAAGCATGGCTATTTTCAGATAAGTAAAATTACCAAAACCAAGGACTATGTCCACAAAGGAGTACTGCAAACGTTGAATTAATTGGGCTTTTATACAGGTTGTAAACTTGCTGCTTCCCACTGAAATTCTTTACCCAGTTATTGTGCTTCTGCTGAATCTAGTTTTCAGTCTCTTCTTGCTTTGCATCCTTATGGGTGCTGGAAAGCTCTCAGTGAGTTTTAAATTCCTGATGCCCGATGAAAGCTCACAGGACTTTTAGTACTAAATTCCCTGGGATGGTTTTGGTTTTGGTTTTTTTTATGACAGTTTCTCCCTCTCATCATTTCCTGAGAGTCTCACTGTCATTCTAGCAAAACCATAGGTTTATCCCAGGCCATTTTACTCCTGAGATTATGGCATTGAAAGCTATTGTGATTTGACTACAAGTTGTTACTAATCTGTTCTTTCCTGGAACCTGCAGAAACAGTGGTGTATTTGCTCCTTGAGAGAAAATAATGCAGAGCTTATTTTCCCAGAAACTCTTCTTTCCCCATGACTCAGTTTGGCCAGACTTCCTTTACATCATTCTTCAAAACCGATAGATGTGACCGTGGACAGCTTGGCTGCGATAACACTAGCGTGTTGGTGATTCTGAACTCAGTGTCCCACTGTGTCTAGGCTGAATCCTTTAATTTATTGCTGTAGGGAAAGGGAAGAGTTGAATATTCTGGGCTGAAAGCACATGGCTGCAAAACAGTTGTAGTAGTGCCAGAAAGATGCTTTTGGAAGAGACGGGGCAAATGGCTGTATGCTGCTGTAATTGCAAAGTGACATGTCAGTTCACAAATGTAAGAGCAGGAATGAGGATGCCTGACAGCCCTTTTAGCTGGTCTGTCATCTGCAGCCATCTCTCCTTTCTGGAATGGGTTTTTGGTTCTCTAGGTTTGGTTTTAGCAGTTATGCTGGACAAGTGAATGCAGCACAGCAGTTACTCACGGTCAGCATAGGTCAAGCCCAGTTGTCCAGGCTATGAGGTGTGCTCAGGTGCCTTTGTCTCTTCAGAGTGTTCTTCAGAGTCTCAAAAACACTGAATGATCTGGAGCAAGTTTACACCAAGAGTTTCACTGTACACCACTCTTAAGCTATCACCTGCTTGCTCACTTTTGCTTGGGAAGAAGTGTATATGCCCAGGCTGGCTGTGAAGTCCCCCTTTCTAGTCCATCACTGTGGCAGTATGCCTCAGGCTGCACTGCAGAAGGCATTTGGCATGTGTCATACTGGATCTCCAGTTTTAGCTTCACTCCTGCTTTGCTCTAATTTTTACAGTGCAAGGAACCCAGCAGCCATGATGTTAAGCAATGTAGAGCTGAGTAAATAAATACGTCAATAAATAATTATATCCTGCACAAAGGAGAAATCTGGGGGAGAGGCTGGTGGTAGCCAGGGAGTTCTGCTGATACAGGTGGAGGTTTTTATTTTTTCGTTTTTCTTAATGACTTCCCTTGATCTGATTTCTTTTCTTTTAGAGCTTTGCGGGGGAGTAGGCTGTTACTGGTGTCCCTGAGCTTCTCCATCATACACAAGAGTTTTATATCCTTCTTTCTCAAGTCCATATCTTTGCCTGACCTTGCGGATATTTGCTCCTCAAGGCTCTTGAAATCCTTCATGTAGTTTATCCGTATGCCTAAATCAGGTTTTCTTTCTGTGCAAGCAAGAGTTTCATACATCACGTAGGTTGTCCTTCCTTGGCCAAACAGGCTTCTTCTCTGCTTGCTGATCTGGCCTCTGTCCTGTTATACAGTGGCTGTGAAGACAGTGGGAGATCAGGCATGCACCACTAGCCCCCAGCTCCAGCAGCAAGCCAGCAGGGAGGCGTCCAGAGGCAGTTCTATGGGATTGGTTGGGGCAGCATCACTCATTTCTTTTGGAGATGATGAGATGCATCGATTTTGTGGGTCAGGGTCTTCCTCTGGCTGTACAAGTGCTTACATTTCTATATGTACTTGAGTGTGACCATGCTTTTTGTGTGACAGAGGTCAGTACAATGCCAAATACAGCAAACAAAATCATTGGTCCCACAGATAAACCTGTCACACACTATGTTCTCATAGACGCTGCAGCAGCTCCCTTTCACCATGGTCTCATTATGAGAGCTATTTGCCAGTCTAAAAGATAAATGGATCAAAAGAGACAGGTTTTTGGGGGGAGAAATGAGATTTTTAGAAGAAATGAGTCCACATCCAAATTCTACACCCTATGTCTCCATGATGATCTTTGGTTTGGGCCAGTTGGCTCAGTCCAGCTGTGCCTCTTCTGCTCCCAGCTCACAGCCTATTTCATGCCATACATGTCTGAGTTTATAGTCCTGCTTTGAAATGCAAGCCAGAAGCTATGGGTGACACCAAAAAAGGTTTCTGACTGTTTGGCCATAACTTTGGGGATGTTTTCTTGACCCTAAGAAATGAGGAAGATAAAGTCTGGAAGACAGAGTGAAAAAATTGTGTCCGATTTGTGTTTTCTTGAGGAACTGAAGGTCTTTTCTCTATACGAGTGTATGTTTGTGTGCTAGTGTGAAGACAGCTTATTTACAGAATTGTTTCAGCTGCTTAAACTGAAGGTCAGATGATCAACCTGCAGTATCTTTTCATTTCCTAAAACACCTCATTGCCCTCCATGTTTGAGAGTGTTGTAAATCCTGGTTTTGGTCATTCTTACTTCAAAGCGATATGTGGTTGTTGGGAGGTTGACAAATCTGCTTTGGTAGAGCCCTGTGCCCAGCTTCCCTAGCTTTCCTTTTGCATCTTCATCTTCCTTTACAGCATATATCCTGTGTATTCCATCCGGATCTCACCAGGGGCTTCTTTCTCTCCAACAGGTCTGTATCCTGATGGAAATCAAATGAAGGGAGGGACTTTGCGAACAGGCAAACTGACCTTTTCAGCCCAGCTAGAGCTTCATCTGAGTTTCAGATTTCATAAACAAAGCAAGGGCTGAATGTCATGCAATGGCCTCTTTGCAAATGAAACGCTTAGGAAAAAAATCCTGTGGGAGTGAGAGGCTCAGCCTAAGACTCACAGGACAGCCTTGCCCATGTCCTGCCTTCACAAGAAGGGTTGCTTCTAACAAGTGAGGTTTGCAGGGTGCCAGCCATTCCCTGTGGTTTCACCGGACTTGTTGGCCAGTTGTAGTCATTGATATTATAAAGCTAATATTTACAGGGGTAAAGTCATCCAAGTAGGGAGGCAGCTGTCGTGGAAAAAGCCAAAATATCCTTTCCGCTAGGCAGTTGTGGGAAGCCACAAGTGTGCCAGTGCTGTGTGAGTGAGGGGAGCATAGTCAGAGCAGCAAAGGGAAACATTAATTTTGGTCCCTTTTTGAGAAGCCTTGGTGTCCTTTCTCAGGAACTAAGATAACAGAGGGCCAGGTTGGATGACCAGTGAAGTCTGGGGTCAGGAACTGAGGAAGTCCTCTGTTTCCCCTGTGAGATGGGGATACTGTGGTCAACCCCTGTTGAAAGATGAACAAGAATGACTTAAGCAATGCTCCCTGAAAAGCAGAGCCATGTCTAGAACATGCCTAGATCCTTCTTTTTTTTTCAGTTCTGTTTTTCAGGATGCAACTCTGTTAGCAAGTAGCAATCAGAAGTGGAGCTTATGGGAACTTAGTTTCTTGCCCTGTAGATCTGCTTGGAGGTTAAAGGGAGGGATCTACACAGACATTAAACTGGACTGTGAGGCAAACTGTGGCCAATTTCACATTTATTGCAGAGATTGTCTCGTATAGTTCTGCAAAGGGAACTTTGGGTGCTGTTGAAATACTTTAGTTACTGTTTGTTCCACGTTGTGACTGTGGAGGACATATGGAAGGGAGGAAGGTGGCCAGAACGCATACACTGTTGCCAAACAATCCTACCTGGCACATTGATGTAACTGCTTTTATGCTCATCTGGCCCCATTTTGCCTTCAGGGTAGGGAAACATTGCTTAGTAGCTTGCTTTCCCCATCTCCTCTGGCCAACCTGGCACTTCAGGAGCTCATTTAAGCATGGCATTTTATCAGCCTCAGCGTGTCTTGCCTCATTTTGAAGGGTGCTTTGGGTGTTACCACAGTCTAAACAGATGTGGTGCTGCTTGTGGGTCACCCAGCAGCTGCAGCACAGCCCCAGCGAGGCACCCTGCACTTGCCTCAGCTCTGCTGGGCCTCTCTCCAAGAAATCTGAAAGAGGGATTTCTTTAGCAAAGCATTTTGTTAGATATCCTTCAGTGTCCTCCAAAGATAAAGCTTCAAAGCATGGCTTCTGTCAATCCCACCTGTACGATTTCGTCTTGTTCTTTTTTTCTCGTCCCGTCTCTGACTCCCAAGCAGACTTTCTTCTCCTCTGAGGCCGTTGGGAGTACTGAGTGTTTGGTTGTAAAACTTCTTCCTAACTTTCTTCCTCCTACTGACAACCACTTTCCTAAAATGTGTTTATGCTTACATTGTGTGTGTGTTCCTTCACATTGTCATTCAGACCTTGAAGGATTTCAGGTGCTGCCCCTGCCTCCATCTTTATTGTTCATCACCTCCTTTTGCTCTTGGGACTCCAGAAATTGTCACAAGAGCTGTTGGCTTTTTTGTTTGTCTCGAAGGACTGTGGCTTCGCAAGGTACATCTGGCAGGGTTACCGATCTGCCTTCTCAAGCCACAGAGACTTGACATGGGCAGAGAAGACTCACAGGTTTCTTACTTCATGTCTGGAGAGCACTTTGACATTTTGATAGAGTGTACGCAGTGTCATTTCATCATTTCCATAGAGGGGGCAGTCTTTCTGTTATCTTTGACAGATATGCTGAAGGGGGCTTACTTATTGGGGACTGGCTTTGTTTTGTCAAAAGGCTGTAGACTACTAACTTGTTTTCACTTGCTGCCTTAATTTGCTTTCCATTCGGTAATGTTGAGGTATCCTGGAGAGAAGTTTTGTGTTGTTCCAGTTGTGCTATGTTTTTCCCTAGGAAGGTGAGGGTTACCTTCTGGTTCAGGGGTACATGGGTTTGACTGCTGGACCTTCTCAGACCAAGATCTAGAAGTTGGTGTCAGGTCCAATTGCTCTAGCATTTGCAGGGAAGTGATGAGGCAGCCTCTGGTGAGCTATATTTTAACCTGTGTTCTCAGGTGTTGCATCGTTAATTAACTATAATGTTAAACATAAACTAGTCACATGATTGACTGAGGAAATCTGAAATATCTCCTGTCATTACTGCAATTCATTCAAATGGGAGATGGAGGTCACCCTGAAAGAATTTTTCACTGAGATATAGTTAAGTATTCAAAAGTAAGTCTATGTATTTGTCCCTGAGATTTTGCTTCACGTGCATAAAACTAGGAATATGTCAGAGGAGCCCACAACTTGTTATTCATGTTCATGGGCACCTGAACCCACATCAAAAAGATGAATAAGAAATCTGATGTTTCTAGATTACAGAAGATATTAGGATTTTGTGGCTTGCACAGCTCACATGCCATTGTCCGGTGACCTACCAGATATGGGGAGTGTGGGAGATGAGGCTGGAGCAACCTAGATGTCCAGGCTCCCGGGCAAGGCCAGGCTCAGGGTGGTGCTGCCTCATTAGGTCTGTGCAGGATGTGCTAAGGCTCTGGGTAGTCTTATTTTCCCCCAAGCTGCTCTTGAGAGCTCTCACCTGGGGTGTCAGAAATGCTTCCTGGAGCATATGGACCCAGCATGGACAGCTCTACCTATCTTGCAGTGTCCATGCCATAGCCCTGGAAAAAGAAGTGCTGCCCTATGGGGTCCCTGCACCAGAGAACACCCGTCTTCCACTGCCTCAACACTGAAGATGTCCTCGGGGGGAAAGTAGGCATGCCACCTCACTAGCCTTCAGCCTGCATGGTACATAGGCACCGAGCCTGGGCTTGCCAGCAGCCCTGCTTCCCAGACCTGCTGGCTAGCAGTCCCAGCCAGCCTTTTCCATGTCTCCCAGCACTTTGTATGCCTACAGGCAGGTGTGGGGAAGCTGGATGCTTGAGGGTACAAGATGGACAGTCCTGGCTCAGACAAAGTACTCCCCAGATTTTCCTAGCTGTGTTCTCTTTGCCGTGGTCAGCTGAGAAGGCTTTCAGTGCCAGCAGATGAGTTGCTCTGGATGTAAGGAGTTAAAAGGGAAATGAGGAAGGGAATTAAGATGGTTTGTGAGGAGAGATAGCAGTATTCTGAGCCACATGAGAAAATAACCTGCTCAGGCCGTGATAGGGAGTGACTGCCTGCACCACCTCTGTGCCCAAGAGTACTAAGTCCTGGCTGATAATTTTTATCATACCTATAAAGGAAAGTCATGATGCACAGAACGAAATAGTAGGCAGAGTTGTTGATGCTATAAATGCAGGAAAGGGATATGTAGGAGGGCAGTCGGAATGGTGGGGGGATATGGGGTTTGAAGGTGATTGTGATGAGAGTTCCCTGGCACTGCAGGGATATACTTTTTGAATGGGGATGAGAAGGAAGGAGACAGATGCTTGTCTTTGTCCATTTGGTTTTGTTTATGGCTACTCTGTGCATTGGGAAGTCTCACTTTTTCCTTTGGCCCTAAGATGTGGATCAAACATGTCAGCTTAGAGCCGTTTCAGTACAGGTATGAAGCAGTGCAGGGGACAGGCTCTGTCACATCTTTGAGAACTGCTGTGCACTATATGAGCATTTAGAAAGCTACCGATTAGGACAAGACAGCTTTAGTAGATGGATAGGAAAAGCAGAGAAGGAAGGCAGGGAGATTTTCACCTGGAATGAGGGCTCCCTTCACATCTTCTGGTCACTAGGAACAGGAAGGAGATGAGGCTGTTGAAGGCTGAACTCTACTTCGTGATTGTCTCCAAACATTCAGTAGCACAAGGGAAAGAATTTTAATAGCCTCCAGGGACATAAATTTTAAGGAGGTTCCAAGAGTGAAGTGGTGCTGAGGCCAATGCCTCAAAAGGGGCTACACACAGGCCACTGTGAAGACATGGCTGTTTTGAAGGTGCAATGCATTAACCATACCTGGCAGATCTACTTTTCATTGTTTTCTCAACCTGAGTGTGTATATGGGTTTGCAGGCTTGTGCCTCTCTGGGGAGAAGTGGAAGATGCTTATTTCAGTAGTGTCTTGTGTGCATCATTTATATGCTGCACACATGCCATGTGCTTTCTACAGTATTTTTCAAGCAGGCACTGTTGTTCCAGCGGCAGGCAGCAAGCAGCCTCTGGTTACAGAGCACTGGCAGCTCTGCAGGTGCTGCAAAAGGTCTTACTGCCTACTTAATACAGGGCAAGGGCTCGGTCCCTTGCCACCACAAAGGCCACACTTATAAATCAACAGTAAGTGCTAGGAGTAAAGCGTAAGAAAAAAATCAGTGACTTTCAAACTGTTCCTTCTTTGTTCCCCAAAGTGTATTTTTTGCCCTTTGGGGTGAGGTGGGTGGATAGGGAACTTTACCTCATTTGCTTTTCTGAAACATGTTAGGAGTACAAGTGAGGTGGCTGCGTGATTTGTGTATGCATGCAGAAGAGGGCCTTCTGAATTGTAAATAGCACCTGCTAAATTATTATTAAGTTAAAGCTGACGTGGGAGGAGTTCTCAGCAAAAAAACATCCCTCAAGTCTTTAAATAAAAATAGTTCCAGATGTTTTAACATTGTCCCCTGCCTGCACACTACATACTTCAGCTCATGTAGATGCTACAGGGAGTTACGTGAGTTCGTATCAAGGACAGGGAAGGCCCCATTAAATCCAGTTACTGTCACTTGTGTGAGGGCTTTAAATGGCTACACTAAAACTCATTATTGAAGAAAGGAACTATCAATTCTATTTAATGCATGATGCCCTACCTTGATTCTGCTTCCAGCCCAGGGACTTGCTATGCCCAGGGGTGATATAAAATTTAGACCTGCACTTACCAGGATCTGTATTTAGCTGTCCTGGCTGCATCCTGGCTGGCTAACTGAGGCTGTGGGGGACTACCCTGCACCCCTGCCAAGGCAGGGACCAAGCTCAGCCAGTATTGCCAGTATTGCCACTTGCCTTAGTCCAGCCAAAGCTTTTGTTAGTGTAGGTGGAGCTGCCGAGCTGAGCTTCAGGTGAGCAGGAACGCTGGGTGATCAAAACTGCTTTTCCTGAGTATCCTCACCCGCTCTGCTCCTGGCAGAGAACAGAGTTGAGGAGCCGGGTGCTAGCCTTGAGCCATCCCATGTAAAAAGCAGAAAGGTGAGTGCTAGGATCTTTCTGCAGCAAAGGGAGGTGACGTGAAAGGCCCAGCTTTGCACAGGAGGCTTCTTGTCAGGCCTGTAAGTGGGAGTTTAAGAGAACTTTTGCCAAGTGAAACATCCCATTTTCCATCCCTTCATGCCTTATGGTCCCTCTCTCTTTCCAAGACCCCAGGAGTGAGTATCGTCCTGGGGGACATCCCCACTGTCTCTGAAGCATCAGTGTTATTTGGCTTGGCTGTCATGGATCGCCCTGTTACTGCTGGGCTGTTTCCTTGTGGATGTTGTGGCAAGCTGTTTTTAGCCTATGTAATCAAAAGGCTGAAGTTGTAAGTCATCCTGCAGATTGTAATGAGGAATTTGATCCCTGTGACAAACCATCCAACTTTTTCATATTTATTATTAATTCTGCTATTGCCATGGAGCAAAGATCCTTTTTGAAAAAAAGAACATGCCACCAGCACAGTTTGATTGTGTCCTCAGGAAATTTGGAGTTGTGTTTTTTTCACATTAAATGCACAGGCAAATTTGCAATAAAAATTACTTTGCTGCAGAAGCCTTCTTTTCCCATCACCAAGCTGTCAATCAGCCTGTAATTTCTTGGTATTGAACTTACTGAGAACTCACCAGGTTGTTCTCCCTACAGTGTAAAAACCCCTAAAACCTCAAATGTGAGAAAATAATTTTGGATGGAAGGAAGGAGATTTCATAGTTCTTTTTTTACAGAAAAAACCTGCCTCTCCTGGGATGGGATATAATAACCTCTGAGGAGGGTGGAAGTGGCAGCTAGAGTCCAAAATCCTCCCTTTATCCACAGTAAAGGGAGTCCCAAAATCCTCCCTTCCTCCACACCCTCCATTTTTGGGGTACCAGGGTGGATCTGTTCCTGTCCCCTCCTGTCGAGGCTGCCAGCAGCGTTTCAGGGACAGCAGGGGACTAGTTGTTGATGTGGAAACCACCCCCTAACAACAACTCATTTCACCAAGGGGCACAGGCAGCCGTCTGACATTGACAATGTTGAGTGACTGCTGACCTTGTTTTTAGCGTCAGCTGATACCAACTGGAGTCCTGCCAGTTTGCACCAGTTGATAGTCTGTCCCTTAATGGTGGCGAATAGCTTGATTTTTGTGGTGGCTCTGAGAAAGTTGCAGCTGTCGCGCTTCACATCTTTGACTTTAATTTGTTGTGCCTCAGTCTTTTCGTGTTACCTTTAGAGGAGTGTGTGAGAAGAATGTCTCTCCTTGTTCTGCGTCAGTCATTTCCCCCCCTTTTATTTTGTACGAAGAGAGATTGCTCAAGCACACCATGGAATGAAAGCCATAAAGCTATAAATTACACCTCTGCTAGGTCCACAATATGTTACCAATTACATCTGCTATATTATTCGTGTCCAGGGGGAAAACATACATCAAACCAACTCCACTCTCTCCGGGCAGGTCGGTACCATACTAGAAGGAACACCATGACTCTTCTTAATCAGTGGAAAAACAAACACTGTTTTAACTCACTCACATACGATACTTGTGTCCAGGATGACAAGTTGAGTAGTACTGCTGCGGTTCTCCGAGCTCACTGCATGCCCCATGCTACAGCATTCGTGGTATCATCATTGCCGTGTGGAAAGGAGAGAGGAAAAGAAGTACTTAAAGGGGCGGGGAGCTGGATGGGGTCTGAGTACTCAGTTGCAGGGATCTTGGAAATTGCTGCCAAGGAGGTTGGTGGAGAGTGGAGTTAAAAGGAATGACAGCAAACAGCATCAGAAATCCCCTTAGAGCCAGGGGTCAGGTCTCCAAGGGGAGGACACTGTGGTTTGCAAGGCTTCATTGTAAGAGCAGGGTCAGTGGGGTTTTGTGTTGCATGTTCAAGCAGGGGTAAGGGTTTCCCCATATGTCCTGATGGAGGTTTTCTTCTGTGTCTGCCCTGTCCTCATAAATTCATCCCTGTGACAGGGATGAAGGTGGGGGTGTTGAAGCGAACTGGAGGGATTGCATTGTTGGTTGCTCCTGAGTAGCTCTGTGTGGTTGGTTTTGGGAAAATGGATGTTGGGTGTGTTTAGGTCTCTTTGCTTGACCATGCTGCTGGGCTTTTTGAGTGTAATGTTAATATTTTTCTATATAGGTGTATAAGTTTGTGCATGCATGTGTGTGAGTTTGTGTATGTACACGTGAACTCCAGATAATCTTCCGAAGAGCAGCATGGACTGGTGGAGCATGGATTTCTCATAGGAAGATACTGTCAGGCCTCCACATGAAGAAGTCATCCATGTGCATTGCGGAGTTTGTTGTGGTTTTGTTGCTGAAGCATTCATTCAACTTTTAACTTTTTAAAGTTGACAGCAAGTCAAGGTTATGTTTGTGCTTAATAATTCAGCAATGGTGCCAGCTCAGCATATTGTCTTTTTCTTCCCTAGTCATTCTGGTTTATTAAAAAGAAACACTGATGACAGATAGAAGGGTGAAGGAGGCTGTGCCTTTCTGCTCTTAACTCCTGCAGGGCACTGACTCCTTCCCCAGGAATCCCCATGGATTTGTGTTTTTCACAATACCTTTGCCCTAGTGGTACTATCCCTACCCTGGACGGGGAAGGCTAGCAGCAAGTCATGGCTTAGATGCCCCCTTCTCTGTGGACCACATCTTTTTTTCCTGAATAGGCACATTTTGTATTTCAGTGGAATATTACTCAGAATAATTCAGTAAGTCTGTCTCAGTGATACTTTATTTTCACCTCGGTTATGAGGTTCTAGGGGTTTGTTCATGATTTTTTTTTGATAAAGATTTAAAAGATCATTAACTCTTCTGAAGCCGAAGAAGCTTGCACTAAAATAGGTTTTTGTCTTTTCTTTAAAAATAAAGTTATATTAGCAGCTAATTTTGCCACATGCTAATGTGTATGTTGCTTCATTAACTATTAATTTCCAGGGGATCAGCTTTCCAGTGATGGTATTGTCATTGTGAAAAAGAATAGATGAATACAGTTTTATAGATCTAGGAGAACTGAGAGCACACAGTGAAGCTCATGTTGTGTAACTCCCATCTCCAGTGTCCGTGAGCACAGACCAGCATTGTGCACAATTCCCACATGCAGTCTTGGCAAGCAATCTGAAACATCCTCTTCTTCTTCTGTCCTGGCTCCTCAACTTTATCTGTGCACCTCTATTTTGTCACAGTATATCATTTTCTGGTCCCATCTTGACTCTTTGCAGGCCAGAAGCTACACAGTGGTTTTATGGGAATAAATGGAGGGCTTAAGTCAGATCAACCAAACTGCTTAATATAGGATGAGCCTGAGAATTTGAGATTTGGCTTCTGCAGTCAGAGTACTTTGCAGTATTTGACATAAGTCCTTCCAGAAAGCTAGATATATTATTCCTGGAGACAATGGGAATAGGCGTCTCTTTAGACAGACGAGGTAAAAATAACATGTACATTCCTGTTATTAAAAATGAGAAGGGGAAGAGCAAGAGAGCAGAAATCTTGAATGTTGTTAGTATAGTACAACTAGAGGTAATGATTTATTTTAGAGCATAGTATTTTATTTGTGTTGAGTACATATTTCTGTAAGAACTTGATTTTTGTGTGTGTGCTTGTACTGTATCTGAAGCCTGTATCCCATTTCCCTTTCCTGCCACTGAGCAAATGAAAAAAGTTGGGGAAGAAAGGCATCCTGACACTGTGGTTTCACTCTGATGTTGTATTGCAGGTATGGCCTCGCATGTGCAAGTTTTCTCTCCTCATACCCTTCAGTCAAGTGCCTTCTGTAGCGTGAAGAAACTGAAAGTGGAGCCGAGTTCAAACTGGGATATGACTGGGTACGGCACACACAGCAAAGTCTACAGCCAGAGCAAGAACGTGCAGTCCTCCCAAGCAGCCGCCGCAGCAGCCGTCAACGCCTCCCTCCAGATCCCCAATCCGAGCATCCCTTACGAACAGACCATCATCTTCCCAGCAAGCACGGGGCACATCGTGGTGACATCTGCCAACAGCACTTCTGGTGTGGTTGCAGTGTCTGGGCAAACACTGGGCGGGCCACACAACCTGATGCGTCGCAGCACTGTGAGCCTTCTGGACACCTACCAAAAATGTGGACTTAAGCGCAAGAGTGAGGAGATTGAGAACACAAGCAGCGTGCAGATTATTGAGGAGCATCCACCAATGATTCAGAACAATGCCAGTGGGGCCACTGTAGCCACTGCCACCACTTCTACAGCCACCTCCAAAAACAGTGGCTCCAACAGTGAAGGGGATTACCAGCTGGTGCAACATGAGGTGCTCTGTTCCATGACCAACACGTATGAAGTGTTAGAGTTTCTTGGCCGGGGAACCTTCGGACAAGTAGTCAAATGCTGGAAACGTGGCACTAATGAGATTGTGGCTATCAAGATCCTAAAAAACCACCCTTCCTATGCCCGGCAAGGCCAGATTGAAGTGAGCATACTGGCTCGGCTGAGCACAGAAAGTGCAGATGACTACAACTTTGTCCGTGCTTATGAGTGCTTCCAGCACAAGAATCACACATGCTTGGTCTTTGAAATGTTGGAGCAGAACCTCTATGATTTCCTAAAACAAAATAAATTCAGTCCCTTGCCCCTTAAGTACATTCGACCAATTCTCCAGCAGGTAGCAACTGCCCTAATGAAGCTGAAAAGCCTGGGACTGATTCATGCTGATCTCAAACCAGAGAACATCATGTTGGTAGACCCATCCCGACAGCCATATAGGGTCAAGGTCATAGACTTTGGTTCAGCTAGCCATGTGTCTAAAGCTGTGTGTTCTACCTACCTTCAATCCAGATATTACAGGTAAGAGACTGGGCTCATGTAACATTACTAGAAATATTTTACCTGTGGGAATTTTCTTGCATTCATATAAATGAGGGAAAGTCATGCCTTAATCCTAAGCAAAGACAGCTCTTATAATGGCTTGTTGGTGGTAGGAAAAAATTGTGTCCTAACCTCTTGGAGTTTACTTGCATTGAAAACCATTGCAAGTTTGTAAATAGTCTGGAAGTGTTGTAAAATTAGTTTTCCAGTTACCATTTAGAAAGGTTTTCACCTCTGTCAGTGCCTTGTTCTTTTTGGGACTGTTTCTAGAACAGGGGATGTCTCTGCAGCGTCCGCATTTCCATTCCAAGTCAATGAATGTAGGTTCTTGGTGTCAGAATTACTTTAACCTAAATAATCAATTTACATTTCAAATACGTCTTCCAGTCTTTATTCATATGTGAAAAAGGGATCTTACAAGAATGAGGTTGGCCCACAGGAAAATTGTGTGGATGCAGAAGATGCTTTGTCAGGGAGTACTTTTCACACCAGCTACGCAGCTTGCTGGAGTCAATGGGAGTATTATGGCTGGCTCCTGTCAACTCTCCTCAGGACAAGCAGACAGCCTGGCCAGGCTGGAAACACCTATTGCCATGTAGGAAGCTGTTGGTAGGGCTGAATGAGTATTTTCAGTGATTTGGTATTGGACTAAGGAGCTGTTGTGGTCGGTTGATTCCAACTCACAGTGCTTTGTTATGTGCTAGGATGGAGTTGTGTGCCTGAAGTGAAAGGTGTGAACCAGCTATATCCCTCTTTGTTCTGTTGAATAGTTTTAGCAAAGCAGCCTCTTTTCATAACCCGTGGAAGGTCATCCTCACCTTCCGTCTTTACTCCAAGACACAAAATACCTCTGTAGACATTCTCCTCAGACCCTCTCTTTGGTACCAGTCAGCTTGATTCAACATCTCAAACCCTGAGAAAAGCACTTCTACTGCTACATTGGGGTGGGGAAAAACAGAAGGACAGGGGAAACGGAATTTATCTTTAGATAACAGTAGAATTTAGAGATGTTCAGACCATGTTTTTTTGTTGCACTTCTGTGAAACAGGCAAAGAGGGAAAATGCAAACTTCTTGATGACTGATTTAATGAAAATCAGTCCAGGTGGCATCCACCGCTCATCACTTGGGTTACAGGAGAGCAGAGTAGTTGGCTGTCTTTGTAAATAGGAGAGGAACCTGTTTTATACATGGGTAGGACGGGACAAAAAGCCAACATGACTTTATAACAGATCCTTTTTCTATTTTGTAAGCTTCACAGTGGCAAAGCCTGCCTGAACTCTGTGCTTGGAAAGAGTTAATTTTCACAGGAACAGGAACTTTGACGGTGTAGCACTGCAGCAGCTGATTATTATCTGCTTGTCCTTTGCTCTGAAGTAGGCCAGGAAAAAATCCCCAACCCTAGTTTATACCTCAGAGGAAGCTTATTAAAAGAAGTATTCTACCTGATGACAGTCCCATCTTCCAGGAGAGACATGTTTTTGTGGTATATATGCAAAAGCTTTTAGAATTGCAATTACCTGGCAGACTAGAAATAAAAAAAAAAAAACAGGCATTTTGTTGTTATCTGTGATTCTGTGATAGCAGCCGAGGTCCCTAGCTGAAAGACAGAAGGGGCAGACAAAATGAAATATGTGACAGAAAGCAGAAATGAAAGAGAAAAATGGTTCATTCTCAGAGACAAACAAGGAATATTTTTGTGGCAGTCTCTGGGGAGGAAAAGGCTCGATAAAATTTGCTTTTTGTATTTTAAATGTTATTCCTGTCCAATCTGAAGTTACAGCTTGATAGATAATAAGTTCTGTCTGTCTAATTCCTCCCTTGTTTTCCATGCCTGAATTGGTGGGAGGATGGAGAAGGGGCAGCAGCTCACCAGCAAAAAAAAATAAAAAATCTCCTTGGGTTGAATTACATCAGCAGGGGGCTGCTGATTAAGCTAAATTCAAGTCATGAAGAAAATTTATATTCTTCATCATTTTCTGATAGGGGAAAACACAGAGTAAAGGCCCCTTCCACTCTAAAGAGAAGGAGCTTTCATGCTAGGGGAAACACTGGGCTTTATAAAGATTTCATGTGTCTTCCATTTAATTTACACTTGTTCTGCTTGCTAGAGTATAAAAGACAAGGGGATGACTTCAAGAAATGGCACATTTAAGCCGAATATGAAGGAAAAGCTTCCTCGGAGCAGTAAAACCTCTCAGACTCTAAGCAGTCATGCCAACGAAGTGACAGAAGCCGCATGCCTCATGCATTTACGCAAAAATGAGGCAGAGCACTGGGGAATATAATGTAGAGGTTGGCTCTCAGCTGGAGGTTTTTTATCATAGGCTTTTGGGAGAAAATTCCTAAGTTGTCCCCATATTTTATTAACCACTTGCTTTTGCTTTTTCATTTCACTACTTGTGAGAATGTGATGGTCAGATCCTTTCAAGGGTTGAAAGGTATTTGGGATCCTGCTCAGAGCAACGCAAGGCCTTTCCTCTTCCTGTAAATAGTAGGCCTGTTTTCTTCTCCTAGAGGTGGAAGACAAAAATGTCTTTAATCAAACTGTGCTTTTTTTTTCTTGACCTGAGTCTGCATAGCCCAGGATAAACTAAGAGAATCCCATGTCTGCTTACAAATGTGTGATTTGCCATTGCAGCCATAGTCTGGAGGTGCCTGTGTGAGGAGCTGAAGCTGCTGATGGAAGGCTGCTCTGCTGAGCTCGCAGTGCAGGAGCAGGGGCTCTGCAGATGGCAGTTTTAGGTGGACAAGCTTAAGCTAGAAATGAAGCCCTGAAGAAATGATCGGTTCACAGAGCAACTGATCAAAAATTTGCAACCCACACTCTGTCACGGGATATCTTCTTGGGATTTCATTTTTAACTTTTCTTTCACATGCTGCAGTTCAAAGGGGAGATCATTGAGGTAGTCTCTATGATCTCCATTTTGCAGATGATCAGAAGAATGAATGACCAGAGAGATCCCTTCAGGGTTGATAAGCTGTGTATGAACAGCTTTCTGGGAAAACCCACATCCTAAGAAATACAGAGCTCAGGCTGCAACAAATATTCCCTTTGTTAGAGTCCCCATTCATGTACCCAAGTGGAAAAGGAGAGGCTGCTTTCTGTGAGGCAGAAGTGGTTGGGGTGGTGGGGAGCTGCAGTCCTTTCTTCCTGGAACCAGAGCAGTTCCCTATCATGGGGTGGCAGCACTGGAATGCCTGGAATAGTTGGGCTGCTTGTGGGGGCAGTAGCACTATGTTTCCTTGCCCCCTTTTCTTTGCTGTTCAGCTGAAACAGCTGCTGTGTTGGCACCTCAGGGATGATAGTGTTTCACTAATTAATGGCGTAATCATGTTATGAGATTTAAGTCTTTTAGAATTTGCAAAATATTGCACATATAAAGTAACGGCTGTCACCCCTGCACTAATAGTAGATAAATGCAGGTTTGGTTCCTTGTTTTCAAAAGGCTTTGGTATGTAGTGTGTCTGGCTTGGATTGAGATGTCTGCTTTGTAGGTAAGTGGCCTTTGATGAAATGTTTGGATAACAGAGAATGAAACTGAGTATCAGTTTGAAGAGGTGTTTATCAGTCTAGTTTCAGACACTGCAGGAAAATATGCAGGCATAAAGGCTACGTGTGTGTTGTCAGCCGCCCATACAGAATGTGTAGTGAGGCTGTGTGCAGGTGTGGTTTTAACTGGCTGTACATGCTGGGTGAGTGCAGGGCCTGAGGGTGCAGGAGGCTAAACTGCCTCCATCTCACCACATATGGACATTGTGCCGTGACAGGTATCAGTCCTCTAGCTGTGCTGACAGGGAGCCAAAGCCAGGTAGATTCCTGTGCAGAGTCACAACCTCTTCCCCATCATGTGACTCACAGTATATGTCATTCTGGCCAAAAGTGCCCTTTAAATGAGGCAGTTGTAGTGGTAAAGGGATAGATTGTGCTTATTTGTTTATTCAGTGAATTGGTATCTGTTAAGTCCTTGTATAACAGTGTTAGTGCACTTATATTTCAAAATCTTCTACCATTCTGGACTTGCAAAAACATCTCTATCTCAGATTTGACTGCTTTTGCAGCTGTGGGAGCCTCATTGCTCTGCCAGTCTGTTTCAGTCCTACCTGCAACATTCACTGCTTTGCTGACCCTGCGTCTCCAAGGTAAAGATCAGGATAGCTAGATGCTTTGAGGAGAAAAGGTTCTTCTGGAGACTGGAGTGAAACCATAAAGTTCATTGCTGAAGTCTGAGCTTGGTTTCACTTAGTGATGATCATGCCTGGTAGGAGTGCAGGCTTGCAAAACTGGCAATACATTGCAGAAGACTTCGTGGAGAAAAGCAGACTTCAAGCTATACTATTTTAAGCAGCTGCTCATTTCTTTCCCAAGGACACTTGGAGTTGTTTTTTTCAGAAGCGAAATTCGGCAGGGTTTTTTTTTCGATACCAACACCAGGATTAATTGAATCTCAGTTTCACTGTACCCAGACGACTAAGTCATGGAAGGCAACAGATATTTAGCTGAAAGCTTTTGGCTTTGTCCCATTTTTGTGATAGTCAGGCCAGGTTGGTTTTTGGTTTTATGAAACTCAAGCAAAAATTGTTCTTTGCCAAGTTCCTTTGTGCATAAATCACCTCAGAGCAGGGATGGTAAACCAGTGTTGTGCTCGTGGGGCATCCAACAGAAGATTCACGCTATATATTCCAAAATAACTCTCTATCTGGTATCTAATTTAAAACAGAAAAGCCTGTATTTCAGCCTAAACAACCTCCTCAGATTACACTCTCCCTAGTGTTTTCTCTGTTGAAATCTTACCATTTCCCTAGGGGTTTTTTATTTTTCTCTGAGTAGACATGCCAGCTCCTCCTTTATCTTGTCAGAGCTAGTGATCTGCCCCTTTCTGTGTGATGCCACAGCATCTCCCTGTCCTGCTCCAGCTCATGATGCTGGCCTTGCTCCGAGAGGAGCCCTGCATCCCTGTGTAGAGTCAGAAAGGCCATCCATCACAGGAGGGCTTTGTTTATTTATTAACTGTATAAAATATGCCTGGTTATGTGCCTTCAGGCACAAGAATATTTGTAATAAAGGCCTGTTTCCAAGGAACTTGACAGAGAGCCTTTCCCTGGCAAAGAGAAGTCCTCAATAGGTCAAGGAGGGGAGAATTCTCGTGCTGTTTCATTTTGCCTCACCTGTGGCTGAGAGGTGGAAAATCAAATATTTCTACTGGGTGCTGAGCACATCCCTTCAGCCCTTCCCTGACGTCTCTGAAAACAGCTTCTATATGGCAAAAACAGGGGCACTGACAGCAATTATTCCTTCTGCAGGTCTCAGTTTTGTCTTGGTGGCTGGAAAGGAAGGAACCTGTGTGTTCACTGGCAGGGACCAGTTCATTAAGGGTATTGTGGATCAGAAATGAGTAAGCGGAAGGCAGACAGGGGCAGGTACCAGGATTGGAAATACTGTTTTTTCATCAGCTAGTGCCACCCCACAGGTGGTTCTGGTTCTGGTGCAAAAGAGCAAACAAAACACAGGGAAAAAAGGTAAATACCACTTTGCTTCTAAAAATAGGAGCATTTTCAAAAGGCTACTGCAGTTTTTATGCACATCAGTGATCCCCACAGAGGGAAAGGCATCCTCTAGATGCAGGCACCCCCATTCACGCTTGTTGATGCTGACCACAGCTCAGGGAGTGCTGTGCAGGCAGAGAACAGGAGCAGGAGCAGAGCTGTGGTGATGTGGCTGCTCACCAGGGCTCAGTGGTCAGCCACCAGCTTTGACACAAGTGTCCTGCCCAAAATGGGGTAGCTCACCTCACCCTTCTCAACTTCAGCTCAGGAGGAACATGATTTTGGACAACTGTGCTCCCCTTCCTCTCCACCACCTCTACTCTATAACATTCCCATTTAAGCATGCCTTCTCTCGGTGTGCATTCGCACCCCGCAGTGCCTTGTAGTCCCACGCCCCAAAAGCAACATTTTATGGTTTGGAAACAAGTAACACTTCCAATGGGGCTAAGCTGGAGTTCCCACATCCTTTTTTCGAGAGCTTGCAGAAAGCAGGCGGTATGCAAATACAATTGTTACCAGTCCGTGTACTGCTGTCTGAAGTCAGCTGCGAACTCCTGACATAAACATCACAAATCCTCTCCTTTTAAATCTAGTAGTGAATCCTAAACTAAACCCCTACCTTCTCTACACTTGCTGCCAGAGTAGTTTCAGTAATGCTGGGAAGATCACGGAGTGGCTTGGAAGTCACACTTTCCCTGCTTGTAAGCTGGCCAGACGTGTTCTTGGGTTTGCTTTTTTGTGTCTTTTTTTCTTCTCCTGCTACTGTTTCTCTCATATCATCACCACAACAAGCCTGTCACAGGATTTCCTGCTGTCTATTTCTCTTCTCAAGCTTTATAAGCACAGTAACTCCTTTTTAGGCTGCAGCCTGGTGAAATGATGTGAAAAATCAAGGTCACTCTTGTATTTACTGTACCATGGCAAGTCTGAAACAGCTACAAATGGCTAGCTTGTTTTATTTAAAGAGAGCTATTTACCCACAAGAAATCAAAACCCTGCTATTGCAGGTATTGGCTGTAGCATTTCAGACTCCATCTCTGTAGTACATAAAAGATACACTATGTTTTGTTAAAGATACCTGTGCTCAGATCAGGGGCTGGGACATAACCAGGCTCAGTATGGTGACAAGCAGTTGCTTCTGCAGAAATACTTGTGAGTTACAATGCAATTAGCAGGGCTACAAGAGCCAACTGCAATCAGAGTCTGCTGTTTGCATGTATAAGAAAGGCATGAAGTTTGTTCTCTGCTCCTAGTTGTTTACTTCTGTGGTTTTGTGTCTGCTCTTCTTTCTTTCCTCCCATCCAAGTCACTTCCTCACAAACTGCAAAGGAAACAGAGCAGGGAGAGAGTGCACTTCTTTTCAGCTCCGATGACAGAACAGCATCAGAGGCTCATAGGAACAGTGGTGTGGTGACCCACAGATGTTACTGCAGAAATAGGTGGCCAAGTGAAAGAGAATACACTGTGGTCACACACACTAGTATCAATTTCTGTGTCTTCCTATACTTATTTTAATGCATGTTTGGATCAGGGCAGTAGCTGGCCAAGGGCAGTGGTGTCTGTCGAGAAGCAAAATGAGATGAGGGGCTGTTGGCATGAGATCAGTGTTTGAAGTGTAAAAATAAGAAGAATTATGAATAGTCAGATTCATCATCTGCACTTCTGAGTATGAAAAAGCATTAGCAACACAGTTTGCACAGGATTTCAGGGATACTTTGCTCAAGTACCATGTATTTAAATCCTATCAGGTTTTTACCTCCCTCTGTACGTTTGCTTACTGCAGACAAGGGTTGTAAATGTACCAGGGAGGAAGCTTACTGTGTATGTCTGTGCATTCATTAGGTTCACATGTTTGAGGCCCCAGCACAGTGGTACTGCAAAGCTCTATTACACTAAAGAGCATTTTCTGATTGGAAAGTGTTTCTGCTCTGCTTCTTATTAGCAATGTGGTTAGAAGAGTGACTGACATTGGTTTATAAATGAATGACTCATTACCAGAAGAAATTACCTGAAGATGCTACGATTACTATGGAGTTACACATTCCCAAGCTTCAGACCCCTGAATGACGTGATTTCAGTCCCTGGTCTCTTCTCAAGCTATTTGCTGCACTGATGCTACAAATTATCCTAAACTAATATAAAGGCACCTTATTCTCATGTGGGGGCTCAGTAGCTACCTCCTTCTCCAGGTCACAGTGGGGAAAAGAAGTAACTCGCTGGCAGTCGAGAGCAGTTATCTTGCTTGAAAAACACTAATCTTGTGGCCTGACTTAAGCTGAGTTAGAGCCACAGCTGTTACCTGTTTAAGGAGGAAGGTCAAGGAAATGTCCTTTGCCTTTTAGGCCAGATCATACAATAGCTGTTCTGTGGCACTTTTACAAGGAAGAAAGAAATACAGAAGAGAGGCATTCATAGATACATGCTGTGAGAGATTGACTAAGAGGCATAAGTAAAAAGGAAGTGGCTGTAGGAACTCAGAGAGGGGAAGGGCAGAGGAGGAATCCTCTTATAGGCCATGGCTACCTGGAAGTTGCTGTTCCCCATATAAAGAAAGGTGTGGGAGGAAAGAAAATGAGATTTCACCTTTCTTGTTCTTTGGAGACTTCAAGACCAGAGATAGCCGATTTCCAAATAGGACAGCGTCCCTCTCCTGCAATGGGCTGGAAACTAATCTGTGAGTCTCTGAGTGGCGCCTTGACCTCTATTTTCTTCTTATTGAAGGACAGAAGTAATTGCAGACAGTGTTGTACTTACACAGTCATGACTGTGCTGACAGATTTTGCCTTTATTTTGCTTCTGTTTTTCTGTGGCTGCATGGGATCAGTGCTTGGGTGCATGTCCAGGTTCTGTCCCTGCTTCTGTCTGGTTTGCATTAGCCAGGGAGTAGCAGACCCGTTACCAAAACATTGTCTCCAAAGGCTTCTGCTTAGGAACAGAGGCAGGACAGATATGGAGGAAATGGCCTGACTCTGAACCAAAAACTCTACAATTCAAAGAGTTAGGTTAACTCCTTGTTGTTATTTTTCTTTTGGCCAACCATTGCCATTCATTCCTGGTTTGATGCAGAAGTTCTCAAGTGCAATACCCCAATTCTGATAAGACATTAAAAATGCCAGAAGTTTTATAGTGTCATTGCAGAACTGCTTTTGTGGAAGGCTTGGGACAGTTTCCAAATAACTCTGGTGACTCGCACAGCTTCTGAGCCTAGGGAGGTGATCAGCTAAAGCCTTTAAAGGCTTTAGAGTACAAGCACCTGATGCTTGTGCTCACATAGAGGCAGACAAGAAGTTAGCAGTGTTTCAGTTAACTTGACATCAGGAGGAGTAGTACTGTAGTGAGTTGTGTTTTAACTGCACATAGTATGGTTAGATCATTTGTAATACTGCAGAGTAACATTATGTTTTCTCCCCATGCTCTCCAGTCTAGACGTAGGTGTCTGTCACTGTTTACCTTGTGCTGTTCTCCTCGGATGCTGTTTTTGCTGTAGCAGAGCTGTGTTTACAGCACCTAGTGCACAAAGAGTTTTGTGGCTGGGGCCCTGAAACAAAAGGGTAATAGAGAGTATAAGGGTACATACAACCGTGAGGGGTAGCACGCATGTTAATGTGACAGCTGGTGTACATAAGGAAAGCTGATGGCCTTTTTTGGATCCACCATGGTAAGAATTTGTTATTTCAACTGGTTGCTTCTATGCAAAGCTTTCCACTCAAAATCTAGGGTAGTAGGGTGGAAGGAACATCAGATGAGTTAGGAAAAGTTTCAGTATATTTAATCTTAGAGTGTTTTACTTGTCAGTGGGAGACTGCAAACAGAGTAGTTATCCAAGAGGAAAATGGAGTATTTCTTTGATGCTCACAACAGTATTAAGAGGCACATATGAAATCTAGAAGCTGAAGTTAGCTAAATTTGCTGATTATTGTACTAAAATGTTAGTGATGAAATATTGCCAGTTGATTTCAGTGGGTAAAAGGAAGTAATGATGAAGGCTGATATAAAAAAATAAAAGCGTATCTAAGTGATCTTATCCCCATAGTTGTCAAAAATACAGGTCTTGCTCTTAAATTAGCCGCTTAAATTAGTTGACTGGATTCTGGAGGGCTGCATGAGCACAAGTGAAAGCAGTAGGTTGTCATTGTTTCTGGAAATGCTTTTCTGGAGGCTCATTAGATAAACTATCTCCTCTGGGCAGGTGCGTGAGGGACTAGAGAAGGGAGAGGTAGTATGGGATGGATTTTACTTAGCAGTGCCAATATGCGTAAAGATGTGGTGGCTCCAAATGTATTCCTTTGTAAGGGAGGTCAAAATACAGCTTGATGTGTAAGATACATAATGAGCAACAGAAAGAAAGGCAGGTTAACTGGGTTGGAAGATAACATTCTGTCTTTTCAATGGATTCTTGTTACTGTCACCAATGTAACTTTCTGCAAAAAAATTATGTTGAAATTATTCCTTTTTCTCAGTTGTTTAGCTCTTGTTCTCAGCTTTGTTATGGCCACAAAGAGAGGATAAAAATGGATTGGCACAAAGTTGGATTTCCTGTATCATTTAGAGTTATGTTTTCAGCCCTTAGCGCTTTGGTAGGGTCTGTTATTCATTTTGAAAATAGCAGTAAAAGAGCAGAGAACATAAGAAAACACAATTCTATCTTTTTTTTTTTTCTAATGAAATTGTCGGTGCTAGCCTGAACTCTGCCTGTGATCTGTGTGAAGTCTCTGAACTGTGCAGTTGGAAGAAAGTAGATACAAAAGGAGAGATAAAATATCCATGTGCCTGGCTACTTTGGAAGGTAGTAAAAAGCTCCTGAAGTCTTGCTTGTTTTAAATCTGTATGTTTATGTGTACATAAATCCTTTGGGAATAAACTTTAAACATTTACATTGGATTTAGAGAATTGCCTTCCAGCATCACTACCTATGATCTAGCAAGAGTAACTAAGGTTAAACTTATGTGAATGTCCCTCTTGGCTTTCAGAGCAATGAGTACTGTTAAAGCATATGTTGAATTGCTGCTCTGAAATGAGGAATGGTAGTAACGGGTTTGAGGCATTGTGGGGTATTTGCTGTTGATGTGTTCATTGGGCATGCATGGGGAGATAGCTCATGTCTTAGAAAAAGGATCTGTCTTCAGTGTTTGGCAGCTGAGTGTCAAGACAGTTAATGGATCACTCTGTCACTTTGGTGGGGAGCTGTTGAGTGGACCTCAAACAAGCCCAAGCCTTCAGCGGCCTCATCAGAGAAGGGAAGAATTGCTGCTTCTCTCCAGCAGCTCTTGAAGTGCAACAGTGTCTGTCCTGTGTAAGTTGTGAGCATCTTTTCCTAGCACCTTCATGCCTGTCTCAAGCTCTGAAGAGCAGCCAAAGCAGGAGAGAAAAGAAGCAGGAGCAAACTCAGGGTATGAGAGGTTGATTCAGATGAAAAATGTTTGGAGTTGCTCTAAATGGCCAATACAGCCACATAGGCTACTCCTTGCATCCCAGTTCTGTTGTTTGGTCTTACATGGGATTTGAGGAGACTCGTTTCCAGTTCAAGGTCTCTGCTTTTGGTCAACCCTGCAGCTTTAGCTCCTAGATACACTTGCAGCTTTTACCTTACCCTGGGCTACAGGATCTGATTGCTGCCCACAAAACAACATTATAAGCCATGTGAGAATCTTATATGCAGAATATAACTCTAGTCATTGCTTTTGTAAGGGGGCTGTCACAGCAGCCCAATGACAGGGCAGAAAGATGGGGACAATGCTTGGTTTTCAGCAGAAAATATCCCTAACTTGCTGTATCATGCAGATCAGATTGAATGGGAGGTGAGGGCTGGGGGGCTGGGGATGGTTGCAAACTTTGGCTGAGATTTTCAGAGCTGGTACGCTCAAGTATCTTGTGAAATGGCCACGTCCATTACATTTCCTCCACGCTTTCACCTTTTAAGAGATCTTTGTTGTTGCACTTTTCCCCTCCACACCAGGAACGGTGCAGTTGATTGATACAGTGTTACCTTGCTTAGCATTTTGGAGCCGTGCCACATTTACGGTATTTGCTGCTGTCCTGGTTTTCATCAGCAGTGTAGGCAGGCACCGTGGTATGTTCCCTTACAGTACTTTGAAACATCTGCCATGCTCTCGTGGTGTGTACCCGTGAGCTGGGGTTTCTGCACACTGGCTGGCCTGGTGGCCAGGGAGCCGGCAAGTAGCCGGCCTTGGCAGCAAACCCTGCAGCAGCCAGAGGGGAGAGAGGACTGAGAAGCTGCAGGAACCCTGCTGGAATGGGCAGGAGGCTGTTGTGGCTACAGCCAGAGCTTCCTTAGCTTGAAGCTGGCACGAGATTTTCCAGTGAGGCCTTGGACTGACCAGGAGCTTAGAGGCTTTCTTATCTGCAGAGAGTGACACGGGCTGGTTGGCAGCCCATAATTAATAAAGATACTAACCTTGCTTATGCAACCAAGGGATCTCTGACAGTGTTACTCGGTAGTTGCTCAACAGCAAGGCGTGTTACAACCAACCAGCTGGGACCAATTATGAAAGCCTCACTAATGCTAGCAAGTACTTGCCTGTTCATGTTGTTGGACTGAAGTTGAAGAGATGAATGACTGCTCTGCACATGTGGGCAGGCTCATGGTCAGACAGTGCACAGTGTGGAGCTGAAGCACAGCCACCGCATCCAGGATGGAGTAGTGTCTGTTCTCTGGGATGTGTTTGCTGGGCACTGATGAGCTGCAGTGCCCAACATCTGGATGTGCCCAACCATCTGTAGCTTGTGCTCCCAGATGCAGGATGAGAAAACACCCCCAGGGCTGCCAGCACCATCTCCCTCCCCATCCGTAGCTTCTCCCCACTCTCTTGCTGCTGCGGCAGCACCGATTTATGCCCAGTACCTGCTTAGCTGCTTGCTATGGTTAGAAAAAGAGGGAGGAGGGAAGCGGGGGCTCCTACTTATGGCTCTGCCTCATGAATTTTTAGTCACTACGTGAAGATTTCAAGAGTGTGCAAATAAAACATAAAATGAAGCAGAAGACTAAGTGGCACTGCACAAAAAGAGGAGAAGAAAACCCCCAAAACACTGAATCATTGTCCAAAAGGTGCAGCCATTAGAGAATAATAATAGTTTTTGTGTGCAGTGCAGCTGGGGCCACAGTTGCAGAAGGAAGATCCTCAGTGACCTGTGTGGTGGCTCTGTTTAATGTGATAAAACAAAGGACTGAGAAGCAGACAGGGCCCTCGGAGATACTCGCAGGGCTTCTCTCTCGGTTCCCGTGTCTGTGCCCTCTTTTCGCTGTGTGCGTGTGTGTCTTCATGCTCCAAATGCAACTAATCACTGCTACATGCTCTCGGATGCCTTCCGTTGTGCATCCGTTGTCTCTTTTCCCGGTCACTCCCTTGTTGTTGGTTCACTGTTTTTTGTAATTTGGAAACTGCAGCAAATAATATAAAGTCAAACGTTACTATTTTATTGTCCGTTTTTCTCATTCTCTGTCCTTCAGAACAAGCTAAGGGTAATGACATTATCCCACCCCTCCGCACTGACCTCAGTCTTTTTCTGTCCATTTAGCAAATGCTGCAGCTTGCTCTGTTTTTAATGGGTGGGAATCAATGTGGCTTTTTAAAATTGGATTCTCTCTGCCTGCACAAACAAAATCAATGGTGTTATTGAGCATGTGCAGGTCTGTGTGAACGGGAGTGAGCCAGCAGGGTTTGCCACCTCAGCGAGGCAGGAGCAAAGCCTGTAGCTCACACAGGGAGGATCACTCTTTATTTCTCTGTCATTTTGGTAAAGTCTGACGAGAGCTTGGTGCTGCTCAGAAATTAGAGCCTAGAGAGTACTTTTTCCCAGGTTAATTAGATTTTTAAAGTGGTCAGTGTGAGGCTGTAAAAATGGCTGAAACCAGACCATTCTGAGTGGCCCATAGGAGGTTTGAAGATCACAGTAAAATGAGGTTTAATCCGAATGCTTTATTTCAGTATGACTTTACAATTGGTTTTGCCACATTTTTGGTGTTCTTCAGCTGTAGTTTGATCAGAGACACTTGCTCTCAGAAGTGAGTTTCAGGGGAGATGGGGTTTGGTTTCATTCAGGCTAAATGTTTATATGTAAAGAAATGGGATGGGTCATTTATGTATCCATATTTATCGTTTGTGGAGGTTGAGTTTAGTAATATTGAGCTGTCATGGGAAAGTTGACTGGTAGAATTGGCTGGGGCCTTGGGAGATGGAGGGAAGGGCAGATTCCAGATGGGTGGTATTGTTTTGGTCGTTTTTTATTTATTTCTTCTTCAGGGCTGATCTTCAGTTTTAATATATTCAGGATTTTATTGCAATATGTGGAAGGAATGGATTCTTCCAGCATGTTCTGTTTGAGGCACATGTCATCCATAAGTTCACGAGGCTGTGGTAGATGATTTGGGGGACTGTCTAAAATAGTAATGTGGAGGATATTTTCAACTAAAACTTAGCCGTGGAGGGTGTATCACAATCCATGACAGGCCTTGTATCTAGTTAAAAAGCCTACCAGCTGGCACTGCAGGCTGCATTGGCGGGACAAAAAAAGAAGTTCAAACTTCATTCCTTTCTGAGTTTTGTCCTCACCGTGCAAAGCACACCAGACAGCATGTGTATTTGCCTTCCAGGAACTAGAGGGATACTACCAGCTCTGTTAGATAGGACACCAGCAGTCTTCCAGCTATAGCCAGTTTCAGACACCACTGATACGGGTCGGGTTCAAAGTGACGACTTAGTTGTATGTGAAAGACTCCAGAACCTTTTATCAACCTGCAGGGCCATTCAGTCATCTCACATAAATGCACATGCCAACGCTTGTTCTGAACACAGCTTTGTTAGGAGCACAGCAAGCTCAGTGTTTTGAGTGAGTGCAGAAATTTCTGGCTGTGTGACAAAACAGCTTTTCTAATGCTCCTGGCAGCTGAGGAGCTCTGGGTCCTGAGAAGGAAGGGGTGGCAAGAATGGACCTTTCCCCACTGACTGCACAACCAGAAGATGTTTCTTTGGTGTTCTATGTTTTCAAGACTAAACAAGAGTTCATTTTGAAATGCTGTCAGGATGGAGTAATGACGAGTGGAAAGAAAGACTTATGTTTCTAATGTCTTCATGTCTCCACAAATAAGACAAAAACTTGAACTGGTGTTTGGTTCCTGACAGCGACTTTTGCTGGGGTACCAACCATGGGGTTTGTCCAGTGAAATCCTCTGAATTTGCTTTTCCTGACCCACTTCAAATTTCTTGGTTGTTTTTTGTTTTAAATAATGAAAACCACCATCACTCCTGGGTTTTACTCGTAAATGGAGGTGCACATTTCCCTTCTCCTTCTGTTCCCTGTTAGAGCGAGGATTTCTTTATGGCCGTCCTTTAATTGTGTGATTGTGACTGGCCTGGACAAATGAGATGGTTTAAGTATCCTGCATTTGGTTTAGCTCATCCATGCATACATTATGAAGTACATAAAAACTATAAATGATGCAGGAATTGTCTCTCAGTGCACGGATTGGTGGACATCTTTTTTCATTGTGCAGAGACAGTTTTATCCATACAAGAAGCTTGTGATTATTAAATATCATTTAAAAGAAGCTAAAAATGTGTCTTTATTGGTTTCTTTTCATTCTACAGACAACAGAGGTCCTACTTAATTGTTTTCAAATGTTGACAGCAGTGGGGTTTTCTGTAACTTGCAGTGCAAGAAGCTTCCCTTGGCTGAAATGTGTTCAGTAAAGGATCTAGTCAAATATCTATTCACTAACCCCCTAATTTCCACAAGTAATGTTAATTGATCAATACAGTAGGGGTTTTTTGTATATGCTGGTGCTGCAAAATGTACTGTAGCATGTGCCAGGACATGCTTTTCCTCTTACTTTGTGAAATCCCCAGGACAGGTAGATGACTTTTGTTGTGGAGAGGCCTCTGTTAAGTAGAAGGGCAAGAAACTTCTCATGCTGTTTTGATCCATCCCTTTTCTCCACTCCAGTGTCTGCAGTGTGCTCTGCTGGGAGGGCTGGACCTCTCAGCATTTGGTGGGACCTGGGCAGAGACTTCTGAATGTCCAAGCAGGAGTTCTCCTCCTTCCCAGGGACTCCTGCTGTCCCTGTATCCCTGTGTGCTGCCATGGGAATGGGTGAAAAATCTCGGTCAGTCTGTGGTGGAGAAAAAATAACAGCAAATTCCTCCGTATTTCGGGTTGGGATTTTCTTAGATTTTAGAGTTGATACTTTAAAGATTTGGGTTGGAGCCTTGATGATTAGAAACGTAATTAAAATGAGAAGCTAGCGTTCTTAGATGAAGCCACAGCTGAGACTATTAAAAAAAGTAATTATTGACTGAAAGAGCCATCAAATAATAATAATAACAGTGTTTGTACTTCCCTATCTTGTTTTAATGTGAATTAATGATCTCATGTAAAGCTGATCTGAACATGATTTCCTTCTAAAATTCCACTTCTCCAAGGTTTTTATAGAAAAAGACCCAAACCACTAACAGAAAAAAATCTTTTTCTTTTGTTGTAATTGAAAACCTGCCACTATGAATGAAATAAAATAAATGAAATTTTGGTGTTTGGCTTTATTGTAACATTTTTTGTGGTTGAAAAATCAATCCAATTTTACTTTACAGAGAAAAAAATTTTTGCCTTATTTTTTTTCTTTGTACAAGACAAACCCAAACCCTCTCCTTTTACTACACTTCAGACTGTGTGCTTAAACATTCTTCAACGTTATTCCTTTTTTAAATTTTTTTTTTACAGTAGAGTAAAAATAAAAAGCTGCAGTCTGAAATAGAATTGTTGCTCTTCAACTTTTCTAAGGAGTAAGGGTAAATAGATCACACAACAGGTTTTAAAAATCAGCCAGTGTGTGGGATATGCTACACTGAACCTCTTTTCAGAAAAGAACTGGATTGCAGCTTTTAGGAACTGTGTTTACTGTAAGAGAAACTGAATTTAGACCAAGTAAAGGATGTGGGAAGCGCCAGCTCAATACTGCTGTGATGACTGCAAAGCAAAAAATTAAAAAGAAAAAAAGTCACAGCCAAAACAGGGATTTTCCACTGTGTGGATAAATTACTGGAAATGTCTGAAATGCATTTATTCTGGGAAGGTGCACCTCACAGTCATTTCTGCTCTCCAGCAATCTAGCAAAGGGTTAAAAGTTTGAGTGAGAATGGACTGGGGAGAAGACTCTACCACAATGCTAAAGACTCGTTTATTGGGAGAGCTTATGCTGCTTACTGTAATTGCAAGAAATTAAAAGAAAGCAAATTAGCTGGGAGCTTTTCAGAACTCTTCCTCCTTTTGCTGACGTTAATGAGATTTCCCCCATACCAAAGCAGTGTTAATAACTTCTGCTGCGTGGCTTCTGTAAACCATTGCTTACAAAGTGAAACAAACCCGAGGTGACGGCGAGCTGGGGAGCACGGAGTGTACCGAGCACAACGGGATGAATCCTTTGCATAGCTTATGTTTTGGTCTTGCAAATCCACATGCAAGGTGTCTCCATGCTGAAATGTGTGCTGGTGGGATGTGTGTGGATCACCTGCTGCCACCCATGCCGCTTCTCTGGCGAAATGCTGCTTTCCCCTGTTTATATTGTGCTGTTACTTTTGTCGGGAAGATTTCGGCAGGTGGGAAGTTGATGTAGTAAAGGGGAAAATGTCACGAGGCTGTATTTATAGCCAAGGCATTTCCAGGAAGGTGAATTTCCTAAACTGGGGTGGAGGTTAGGGCAGAAGGGGAAGGGCTCGATTGAGATCAGCTTCCATAACAGGAATTCCTATCTTTGACAAAAATCTGCTGCTTTCCAAGAAACTGGGCTTTTCCACAGCTAGCAGAAGGGATGCTTTGGAGACAGGGAAGAAGAGTGAAATTATCCATGCATTTGGAGGCCCCTCTGTGGGGAAATGCTGAGTTGCAAGTGAGTTGCATTGCAGGGAAAGGCTTTCAGCAGAGCAGGACCCCCTTTTGCTCCCCTGTCTGCCCCAGAAGAGAGGTGGTCAACAGAGCTGTGCTGAGTGTGGTCCCTTTGGAAGTGAAGCACAGAGGAGCTGGGATCCCAAAGTACTGTTGGATTAAGGGGAGTGGATGAAAGCAGGGAGGATGTAGCTCTTTCTCTTTTCAGGTACAGTCCTTTCCTGTGAAGAGATGGAAAAATGCCTTTGTTTTTTTGAAAGCTTATGGATGCAAATGTTTGTTTATGATGGACATCTCTGTAGCTGTGTATACACAAACCCAATGTATATATACACGAGTGCTTGTTGAGTGGGAGTAATATTTTGTAATTTCTAAGGCACTCCTACATGAAGAGACGTGGGTGCCTAAGAAAACATAGCTGAAAGCAAAATCAACATGACCTAGTAAACAACAGCTATCTAGCACATGTGTGCTTACTGTAAAGCAGATCTTGTTTTCCTGTGTGGAAGCAGATCCTGTGTGGGCTCTGTATCTTCCTCGGACAGCGAGAGAAGCCAGTGTAATTTGACCTGAGAGCTTTCTGTAAGATTTTACTGAACTAGGGAAATTTTTCTGCAAATTTTCTTTTGCGATTAATACCCCCACTGTTGGGGTATAACAAATTGACACCCAACAGCTACAAACACCTGCTTTGTGGGAAGTGGTACCTGCTTGGTGTGGTGGAAGTGGAGCTGTTTTTTTTGGCAGTTGCTGCTTGGCACAGGTACCTTTCTGGTGCTGTCATGTGGATGACAGTACAATTTGCAAGTTATTAGAAGTTTAGGAGGATTCAGAGCATTCTATTCCAGAAGTTTTTAAGTATTTCGTGCTTGCCATCTAAAGCAGCTTCAGTGCTTCAAAACAGCAGGAGAAAATAATTATGCATTGTATATTTATAATACATGATTGTTGATCTCTGTTGACATTTACCTCTACTCTAGAGAAGAGACTGGATAACTTGTTTGTGGCAGGGAAGCTAAATGTCATAACCAGGATGGCCTGCTACAGATGTGTGTTAACCCTTTCAATTAATTTTCATAATCCTTTATTGAAGGATTTATTGAAGGGCAATGTGATAAATCAGGCCTGTACTTTTGTTCTCCCGTGCAAAGGGATGCACAATGGAATTTGCAGTGTTCTGGGCGTGGACACAGAGATGTGAAATATAAAATGGCTTTTGATGGATGACAGCAGGGAACAAGCAACCCGTGTGGGACCCCAGGAGATGCCTTAAGTAATAAGTGTGGCCAGGTGGGAGGTGGTTTGGAGAGCAAAACAGTTCATGGCAAGGACCTGACAGCCATGTTTGGGGCACTTTGAGGGGTGGCTGTTTTGGAATATGTCTTGTTCAGTGGGTGAATGCCTGTTCATGCACTCTGAGACCTCTTTGCGATGAGAACAAGTGCGAGGGATAGAAGGTTTTTCCTTGGAAGTGCCCAACTGAAACACTGGTAGATGCGTTCAGTATTGTTAGTTTGTTATGTTTTCATCAAGTCTTATCATGTGGTTTTTTTGTTGGGGTTTTTTTTACATTTGGACATTCTACCTACCTGAGAGAGAATCTGTTCTTTAACTTTAATAAAGGGGGAAGCATTTCTGGACCTCAATGTTATAGCAAAAAGGAGTTTGAAAAAAAAGCTACATTTGAAAAACTGAATGCATTCTTAAAAGAAAAAAAAGTTATAATCTTGTGATTTTGGAGATTGGCAAGTGATATTTTAGGTTATCCTTTCCTGGGAGAAAACCTGCAGGAGCAGCCTGGGTGGGGAAGAATACCTCTGTGACCTCCCATGATAACTGAAATTAGAGGAATTGCTTCTCTCTTGATTTAAATCCATGCGTCTCCAGTGCAACAGCTGTGGAGTTATTTGTGGTTCAGGTTCACTGCAATGACAGCTCTTGGCAAATCTGCTTTCAAAATTTTCCCGAGTTCTTAAAAGGAGCTGCCAAGGAAGTCTAGGCTATGCTTTTTTTTTTATTTCTCTCTCTCTCTCTCTCTCTCTCTCTCTCACTTTTCTAATTTTTACAGACCCATCTCACTTTGCTTGGGGATATTCAAGGGCCAGTGCGCTTTCTACAGCTCTTGCTTTGGGCAGGCCTTGGGCATCCCCCATGAAAAAGTGTTTGAAGTGGTTGATATTAGCCAGCCCCTGCCCTGGGGACTGGAGAGCTGCCCAGGTGGACATCCTTTCTCTATGCACAACTGCCCAGAGCCTTTCAGATTCTTAAAGTCCTCAGCATCCACTGGAGGAAGAAATTAGGAAGAACCAGAGGGGAAGGGGATGGCCCCTATGCCAGGAAGCCCTCATGGTGGGCAGGCGGGTGTGAGACGAAACCCTAGAGCAGGAGAGAACCGTGGAATCATTCCCATTCTGTTCTTTTCCTCAAACATCTTTGTTTTCAAAAGCTGGGCACCAAACCCTGCACTGCTTCCACACATGCTCACCTGTGCACTTGCTGCTTCTCACAGAAATAATCTTATAGTAAGAAGTTGTTGAAGAGATCAGAGCAATAAAACACAGAAATCACTGGTACCGAGGAGGGACAGCAAGTGCCAAACCACCCCACAGTCAGCAAACCAGTTGGGAAGGAGGGATTTGGAGGAACACAGTGTTATTTCATCTGTGGGTTGGCCATACCAGGCAGTTTGCATGNTTTAGAGTTTTTTTTTCAAATGAAACAGTTCATTTGAAGATTAACTTGAAAAAAAATAATCCTATGCCATTGACTTTTTTTTAGTGTACATGTGAGGGCAATTAATTAATAATTTGTATTCTCCAGATTATTTCTAGTGTGTTGTAGTGATGTAAACTACAAAGCAATACAAACTTGAATATCAAACTGTAGGAAGAATGCAGATATG